>AWUE01021101.1:0-42500 GCA_001974825.2 Corchorus olitorius | reverse complement strand
AATACAATTGACACAAGTTTCAAAGCTTGTAAAATCAAGGGGATCAAGAATCCTATCAGACACAAGTCGTTCAATCCTTTGTTTAGAGATATGCCCTAAACGCTTGTGCCATAATGAAGCAGAATTCTCATTGGTTAATTTTCGCTTTACACCTCGTGTACTTGTATGCAAGGATTCATTGTATGAGGCAACCGTATCAAGCAAATATAGGTTATCAGCAAAAGATAAAGAACCGGTACCAATAACATTTGAATCTTGAAAAAGACGAAACTGGCTATCTCCAAATGAACAAGTATAACCGGATTTGTCCAATAAAGAAATAGAAATTAAATTCCGTCTAAATGACGGTACAACAAAAGTCTCTTCAAATCCAAATAATAACCAGTCTTTAACAATAACCTAAAAGTTCCAATAGCCTCAACTTCCACTGATTTGCCATCGCCCACATAGATGTATCTTTCACCATCAATTGGCTTTCGGCAGCTCAGGCATCCCTGCATTGACACACTTACATGAGTAGAAGAACCAGAATCTAACCACCAAGTGTGTACAGGTACAGAAGTTAAATTAACCTCAGAACAAACCAAAGAAAAGAATGTACCTTTCCTTGCACGCCATGCGTGATATTTGGCACATTCCCTTTTCTTATGTGCACCACTACCACAGAAGTAACAAGCATTTGCCTGATCTTTTGCCTGATCTTGTTGCTTCTGTTGTTTCTTTTCAGGTGCAGCATCTGCAGCTTCCTTAGTTTTCTTTCTTTTCTTGTCCTTAGAGGTTGTTGCTAAATGAGCACTTTCTGTTTTCTCTTGCTTCAGCCTCTCCTCTTCTTGCACACAATGTGAGATAAGCTCATTGAGAGACCAAGTCTCCCTTTGGCAATTATAGCTCACCTTAAATTGACTGAATTGTGCAGGAAGGGAGATTAAAACCAAATGCACGAGCAAGTCCTCAGACAGCTCCAACTTAAGTGCCTTTAGTTTTGAAGCAAGATGAGACATCTCTAGGATGTACTCCCTTATGTTTCCTTTTCCCTTATACCTTAATGAAATGAGATTTGCCAAGATCGTACTTGTTTCAGCCTTATCGCTCTTAGCAAATCTCTTTTCAATTTCCTCAAGGTACTCTTTGGCAGTGGTAACCTTATCGGACATAGTGCCCCTGAATGTTTCCGGAATTGCACGCTTTATGATCATAAGACTCATGCGATTAGAACGCTCCCATTTTCCATGTCCCTCTTATCATCAGGGGAACTTGCATCCGTAAGATCAGTGGGTCGTTCAGCCCTTAATGCAAGGTCTAGATCCATAACACCAAGAACAATCATGATGTTCTCTTTCCATGCTTTGAAGTTCGTGCCACTCAGCATGGGAATGGAATTGATGTTGGTAGTAATAGCAGTAGCAGAAGCAACTGAATAGAACAAAAGAATCATAATAAGTTCACATAAATCCCATAATCTAAATATTCATTCAAATAATGGTAAGCCCATCATAAGATACCCAACACAACATTAATATCTAGTCTTTGGACAAAAATATTAACTTGTAAGTGGTACTCTTGATACAGTAACTAAAATATTAACAATAAAGTCCTGTCAAACAATAAGCCTATCTTTGGACTGACCTATTGTTCACATGGCACACCAAACAATTGTTACATATTTATTACCGCAAGTGTACATGTGATTCGGCCAATTATTAATCTTCCTTTGGGTCGATCAATAACCGCATGAATCACATACACACAACCTTCTTAATATTGCAAAATAAATCAATCTACACAAGAGAGGCTACTTTGGTAGCATATTGCTTCAATCAAATTAATCACAATATTAATAACCTTATATACCAATATTTGACTTTAAACCGAATCGATCAATTGAAATTGATCTTAATACTTTAACATGAATATGTATAACAATTCATATATATACAATACGCAATCCAACAGTGTATATATAGAATCCGAAAAATTTAATCTATGAATTTATGAATATATATCAAATACAGAATGGTTAACAAGCCAAATTAACCAACCAAATTACACGTGCAGCAAAGGAACCCAATTGAAAGCCAAGTGTAACAATTCATATGTAAATACTTTAATAATTACCGAAGCTAAACATACTGGATCCAAAATCCAATAGGCAAATAATATATACACAGAATTATTAACAAGCATATACACAAGCCAATAACACGTGGAGCAAAAGGGTACCAAATCAAATTTTTGCAGCCAAGTGTAAACATCCATATATATGCAATTCTGCAGATGCACATATTATTCTAGAACTAGAATTCAAAATTTAATGAGCAAATAATACTTGAATGAAGAGCCGCATGCCTTTATATTGATTAAGCCTAATACTTTAATGTTTATAATCGGATTAGACTGAGACATATCAACACAAAAGCATGTTGAATCCAAAATCGATTGACGAAACCGTCAGATCAAAAAAACCGGAAGATAGATAAAAAACCAGAAGATTAACGGCAATTATGAATTAACCAAAAGCCATAGAAATTAATCCTCAATGATCTAACATGAAAGACCTAGCACTGATGCCACTTGTAGGAAAACTACAACCAATCTTTAATGGCGAAAGCCATCACCAATAACCCAAGATCATGTTAAATCATAAAGAAATTAATTAGAACTGATGCGGAAGCGTACCTGAATCCATGATTGCTCAAAAACTTTGAGTCTTTGCGGTTAGATCTTCCAAGTTAGGTTGACGGCGGCTATGTTTTTCTTAGCTGATGGGATGCTAGAAAACCTACGCTCTTCTCTTCTAACTTGGGGACCATAACCCTAGGTATTTATAGGACTTAATCTTATTTCAACCCATCATGAAATAAATTAAGAATTGGGTTTCTACACATTAAAGGCCCACACTTAATTAGATGTCAATAGCCCAAGACTTTAACTTTATTAGATCACTTAAATTTGGGCTTAACCTTATGATAGCCTGTATATAATATACAATATATTTATATATATAAACCCATACGTTGAAATTTTTTCCAACACTAGCAATAGCCTATTTGAGAATCTGCCAATCGAAAATGATCTTCTTGCTGGTTGTATTTCATCCTCTGGTACTCCCCAACTTTCACTTGTTTTACTCTGGTTTTCCACAGCTAAATTCCTCTTCCTCCTCTGTTCTTAGTAGATCAAGGTGCTACATGCAGATATGAACATGAAAAGGGCCAATGCAACAATCAAAAGGGAAAAATCAAACTTTGTTTATTGATATATTGAGTCTAGTTACTAGGAGTCCAGGATTTATTAAATTCTTTTGACTAACTTAAAGTAGAAGAGGAGTAGTGTGTGATACTAAAATGAACTAATAAAGTGAACTAAGTAGCAGCGCTGGGCCTATGTGAATCTTTGCTTTATTGGGCCGAGTAGATGTATCCACAACTTTTTTTAAGGTCAAAGGAAGTCTAGTATATATACCTTTCTCTTTCATTTTTCTCAGTTAACCTTCTTACTTGTAGCTGCAGAGCAATAGGTAGACGATCATAATATAGAAGATGGGTCAGTCTTGGTCAGGTAATTTCTTAGTTTTTCTTTGTAGTATTTGATAGGAACAATTTAGAATTCAAATTGGGTATAAATTGTATTGTAATGTTAAAGGTAGAAAATCATATTTAGAAGTTACATGGGTCCAATTTGTTCAAACAGATATTTTAGAAAATATATTGGAATCGTATTGAAAGGAGTAACTTAGATATACATTTGAATATAAACTGTACGATTAACCCTAAGATACGATAGTTGTTTGTTGTTTGTTTTTGGGTTTGTTTTCTTACTGTTTTTTATTGAAGAGTTTTTAATATTGTATTAATACATTAATATTGATCTTTATATATATAATTCAAAAAGGAGAGGCAAGGGAGAATCAATATATAAGGTCATGGAGGAAAGAGGCACCAGCCCACTATATTTTAAAGATTGATTCATTCTCGTCTGTAGTTTCATCAATTAGCAAGTACGAATCTCGTGTTTTTGAAGCCAGTGGCTACAAATGGTGGGTTTCAATCCTCTCAAAAAGAGATATGATTAATTAATAATAGTTTCTTACTTTGAGAATTTAATAATTAAATTGTCCTAATTATGAATGGCTTCATTTCTTCCATGGCAGGAAATTGTTATTGTGCCCCAAGGAAGTCCAAGCAAATGGGATCCCCAAATCTATTAGCCTTTACTTGGAAATCTCAGAAAATGATAATACTTTACCCCCTGGTTGGGAGATCAATGCCATTGTCAATTTCTTTGTCTATAATTATCAAATAGACGAGTACTTCTCAAATCAATGTAAGGCTGTTGTTCATTTTAAGTTGTTTGCTACAACTGCATATAGACGTTTTTACTTTTGGTTTAGATTCTGAATTTATATTATAATGTGATGATAGATGGGAAGTTGCATCGCTTCCATGAAACAAACAGACTTTATGAATGTGGCCTCAATTCATCCTATATTGATAGTTTGAAGAATCCTAGTTATGGATACCTGAAAAATGGGCAATGCGTGTTTGGAGTGGAGGTGTTTGTGGTAAAGAATCAAGGCAAAGGGGAGACTTTGTCCATGAAAAAAGAACCCAATCTTTCGAATACTTTGACTTGGAAGATTGATAAGTTTTCCGAGTTAACAGACGAATGCTATTATTCTAAAGCATTCTCGTATGGAGGATGCGAATGGTAAGGGCCTCTTCATCATGTTAACGTTAATGATTTATATTGTCATTTGTTTGAATGATTAATGGCGATTGATGAGGCTGCTGGATTACGCAGGAAATTGATACCTTATCCGAAAGGAGATGGCAGCGAGTGGAAGGGGAAGTGTGTGTCACTTTATCTAGAAGTCCATAATCCCCAAAACCTTTCTCCTGGGTGGGAAAAGTATGTGAAATACAAGCTGCGAATAAGGAATCAAGTTTCTGACAATCACAAGGAATTTACAGGCAAGCAAAGACTAACATTATTATTTTTTCAAGGAACTCACGAATATATAGATTTATAGGCACTATTATATATTAACATACAATTCGGTCTTGCATTTTCAATTAAAAGGAAGGAAGAACTCATTAATTTGGCATTTTTATTGGGCAGGTATCGACAAGTTCTGTGCAGCATACCCAGGCTGGGGTTTGACCAATTTTCTACCGTTGGCCCATCTCAATAGTCCGATGGATGGATATCTGGTTAAAGATACTCTGATTGTTGAAGCGGAAATCATTGCTTTCTCAGAGATTAAAGAGTTTCCGCAATGAAGATTCAAGATGGTGTTATGCTTTTAAGTTCTTTTAATATCAGTACAATGATTTTTCTTTTCTTATATCTTCCAACTTGCAACCATTTCTTTTTTCATTTAAAACTTGCAACCATTTCTAAATGCAAACAAAGAAGGTTTATATTAAAGTGTTCAATTTTTCTTTTTCTTTTTTTGGTGAATAAAGTGTTCAATTTTTCAAAATTGCCCATTTAGATACACTTGAGAGATGAAATGGTCATACTCATATCAGAAAATCATACCATGAAATCAACCAGTTAATTATATATGTAGGTAGCTCTTTAATTAACATGCTTATAAATAACCGAAAAAGCTCATTGCCAAGTTAATTCCATTCTAGAATCCGTCTCGTGTCATGACCCATATTTTGCTCATCAAGCATTAATTTGATTGAAATTATCCAACCCCACTTCATGTTTTCCAAATTTACTTGGCGATGAGATCTCGCCATCTCGGGAATTCAAGCTTGCAACCGTTACATAACTATTGCATTTAAAAGAATCCGAGGAAGATTAAAACGGGGCTTCTCCTTTCCAGAGAATCAGCAACCATATATACCAACTAAAGCATCAATTAATGAGCATTAATTAATGTTCCAAGAATCCAACTACTACAGTTGGTTTCGTCACTTGAAGATGATGAGTCAGCCGACTCTTGACTTTCTAACATGATCATAACTTTTCAATAAAATCTTCATGTATATATACAATTTGCAACCTTTGAATTTAGTATTCTCTTTGACTTACAAAAACCTTGTGTGGTAATATATATATATATATGTTATGATGGAAGCTTTAATAACATCATCGAGGAAGGAGGTACCTTCACACTACATCCTAAAGATTGAAGCATTCTCTTCCGTAGTTTCATCAATTGACAAGCACGAATCTCGTGTTTTCGAAGCAAGTGGCTACAAATGGTGGGTTTTGTATCATCTCAAAGAACTAGTACAATATATAAGTTCCCTACTTTAAACTTTAAGTGATTCATTTCTCCTAATACATGGCTTTCTATTATGTCAGGAAATTGTTATTCTACCCCAAGAAAACACATGATGAGATCCCCAATATCAGCCTTAACTTGGAAATCTCAGAAAATGATAATACTCTGTCCCCTGCTTGGGAGATCAATGCCATGGTTAGTTTCTTCTTCTATAATCATCGAACAGACAAATACATGACAATTCAGTGTAAGGTTCCTTTCATATGTTTCCTTCATATATTCATTCTACTCCATGGATGTTTTTACTTTTTACTATTCGTATAGATTCTGAATTTATAATCTGATGATAGATCGAAAGCTGCAGCGCTTCCATGAAATAAACACTGTTTGTGAATATTTGCATCCCTACGAGACTTTCACTAATCCTACTAATGGATACCTGAAAAATGATTGCTGCGTGTTTGGGGTGGAGGTGTTTGTCGTAAAGAATCAAGGTAGAGTGGAGACTTTGTCCTTGAAGAAAGAAGCCGATATTCTCAAAACTTACACTTGGAAAATTGACAAGTTTTCTGAGTTGACAGACGAATGCTGTTATTCTGATGCCTTCTCAAAAGCAGGATGTGAATGGTATATATATGGCTCCTTCATGTTATGTATCTAATCCAATAATATTTATTTTTTTTCTACGCATGAATGGCAATTGATGAGGCTGCTGGATTATTATGCAGGAAATTGAGACTTGGTCCAAAAGGAAGTGCCGTGTGGAAGGGAAATTGCGTGTCACTATTTCTACAAATCCATAATCCCCAAAACCTTTCTCCTGGGTGGGGAAAGTATGTGAAATACAAGCTGCGAATAAGGAATCAAGTTTCTGGCAATCACAAGGAGAAGACAGGCAAGCAAAAACTAACATTCATTATTTATTTATTATGGAACTCAAGCATAGATTTATAAGCACTAATATATATTAACATACAATTCCGTCGACTTCCATCTTCAATTCTGTTTCTGAAAGGAAGGAATCATTCATTAATGGGCTTTTCTATTGGGCAGCTAAAGCCATGTTCTGTGCAGCAACCCTAGCCTGGGGTTTCGGAAATTTTGTATCGCTGGCTGATCTGAATAGGTCAACCAATGGATATTTGGTTGGAGATACTCTGGTTGTTGAAGGGGAAATTATTACTTTCTCAGAGGTCAAGGATTTTCCGGAATGAAGATTTGAAGATGTTATGATGCTTAGAGCGTAAGAATGTTTCTATTAGATCTTGTAAATGTACATATTTAAGCATGATTTAAACTATCCAAAGAATTATTTGCATGTTTCATGTTTGGTCTCAAGTCACAGAAAAGTGACCTTTGCAATTAAACAGGAAGTTGCAGAGAAATGTCCTCAAGGATCCCAAAGCTTTTCTGAAAGGGAATTCAGACATCTTTTGATCACCATGGTGAATACCTGATCTAATATCCCTCTAAGACCAAAGGTTAATTACTAGTAGATCAAGATTAAGACTAAAGAATGGCATGTCAAACCCCTATTTGCATTGGGCACCCTTGGCAACAGAGGAAGATTAATGCCAAAAATTGGGACATATCAAGACACGGACTGATTTTGCCCCTCCACTTGTATACTTCTATATAGCAAGGGCATCAGAAGTTTAAAAGCAAGAAGATTAATCATTCAGTTTCAAAGAGTTTTACCTACAATTGCATGTTGTCTATAAAACAACTTATGCTGAAACAAGCACAACAGCTATTCCTTGAGAACAGGATCCTCTTTTTTTCCTGATGAATCTCATTTCTGTGTATTATTATACAAGTTTAGCTGCATCATCCACATTTATCAAGCTTCTTAATATTACAGTATTTTCTAGTTCCCCAAAAAAGGAAAAAAACCCCTCAGCTTGTTGAGAGTTCCCACCAGCAAAGATCAAAAGCTTCGCAAAGGAGAAATTTTGTTCTTGCCCTTGTTGTTGCTGCATACTGGCAAGGAGAATTTCCCATTGCAAGAAAATGACCTCTTCATGAAAAGTGGCCTACTCTGCAAAGACTTACCTATGGAAGAATGGCACATTAGCCTTAGTAAACGTTGATTCCCTGCTACTCTCCTTGGAAAAATCAATATTTGTTTCTATATTGAGTCTAGTTACTAGGAGTCTAGGATTTAAATTCTTATGACTAACTTAAAGTAGAAGAGTAGTGTGTGATATACTAATAAAGTGAACTAAGTAGCAAGGCTGGGCCTATGTGAATCTTTGCTTTATCGGGCCGAGTAGATGTTTCCATAACTTTTTTTTTAAGGTCAAAGAAAGTCTAGTATATATACATTTCTCTTTCATTTTTCTCAGTTAGCCTTCTTACTTGTAGCTGCAGAGCAATAGGTAGACGATCATAATAAAGAAGATGGGTCAGTCTTGGTCAGGTAATTTTTTTAGTTTTTCTTTGTAGTATTTGATAGGAACAATTTAGATTTCAAATTGGGTATGAATTGTATTGTTAATATTAAAGGTAGAAAATCATATTTAGAATATATATTGGTCCAATTTGTTCAAAAAGATATATTAAAAAATACATTGGAATCGTATTGAAAGGAGTAACTTAGATATACATTTGAGTATAAACTGTACGATTAACCCTAAGATACCATATTTGTTTGTTGTTTGTTTTGGGTTTGTTTTCTAACTGTTTTTATTGAAGATTTTTTAATATTGTATTAATACATTAATATTGATCTCTATATATATAATTCAAAAAGGAGAGGCAAGGGAGAATCAATATATAAGGTCATGGAGGAAAGAGGCACCAGCCCACTATATTTTAAAGATTGATTCATTCTCGTCTGTAGTTTCATCAATTAGCAAGTATGAATCTCGTGTTTTTGAAGCCAGTGGCTACAAATGGTGGGTTTCAATCCTCCCAAAAAAGCTAGCTATAATACTTAGTCCCTAGTTTAAAATTTAATTAAGTTATTGTCCTAATTATCATTATGGCTTAATTAATTTCTTATATATGGCAGGAAATTGTTATTCTGCCCCAAGGAAGTCCAAACAAATGGGATGCCCAAATCTATCAGTCTAAACTTGGAAATCTCAGAAAGTGATAATGCTCTACCCCCTGGTTGGGAGATCAATGCAATTGTCAATTTCTTTCTCTATAATTATCAAATAGACGAGTACTTCTCAAATCAAAGTAAGGCTCTTGTTCATAATTAAGTTGTTTGCTACAATTGCATATAGATGTTTTTACTTTTGGTTTAATTAGATTCTGAATATTTATAATCTGATGATGATAGATGGGAAGTTGCATCGCTTCCATGAAACAAAGAGACTTTGTGAATATGACTTCAATTCATACTCTATCGATAGTTTGACTAATCCTGCTAATGGATACCTGAAAAATGAGCAATGTGTGTTTGGGGTGGAGGTGTTTGTCGTAAAGAATCAAGGCCAAGGGGAGACTTTGTGCATGAAAAAAGAACCCTATCTTTTGAATACTTTAACTTGGACGATTGATAAGTTTTCCGAGTTAACAGACGAATGGTGTTATTCTAAAGCATTCTCTTACAGAGGATGCGAATGGTAAGGCCTCTTCATCATGTTAACATTAATGATTTATATTGTCATTTGTGTGCATGAATATGCAATTGATGAGGCTGCTGGATTATGCAGGAAATTGAGACTTTTTCCCAAAGGAACCTTCGAGTGGAAGGGGAAGTCTGTGTCACTTTTTCTACAAGTCCATAATCCCCAAAACCTTTCTCCTGGGTGGGGAAAGTATCTGAAATACAAGCTGCGAATAAGGAATCAAGTTTCCGGCAATCACAAGGAGAACACAGGCAAGCAAAGACTAACAATTATTTATTTATTATGGAACTCAAGCATATAGATTTATAAGGACTAATATTAACATACAACAATACAATTACATTTTCCTCTTGGATCTTCAATTCTATTACCCGAAAGGAAGGAATCACTCATAAATTGGCTTTTCTATTGGGCAGTTAATCACAAGTTCTGTGCAGCAAAACAAGGCTGGGGTTTTGGAGATTTTCTATCGCTAGCTGATCTCAACAGTCCAACCAATGGATATCTGGTTGGAGATACTCTGATTGTTGAAGTGGAAATTATTGGTTTCTCAGAGGTCAAGGATTTTCCGCAATGAAGATTGAACATGTTATGATGCTTAGGGTGTAAGAATGTTTCTATTATATCTTGTAAATGGAAATATTTAAGCATGAATTAAATTATCCAAAGAATTATTTGCATGTTTGGTCATGTCACAGAAAAGTGACCTCTTCAATAAAACAGCAAGTTACAGAGAAATCATGTACTCAAGGATCCCAAAGCTTTTCTAAAAGGGAAAGCAGACTTCTTTTGATCACCATGGTGAAATTACCTGATGATCTAATATCCCTCTTAGATACCATAATCATTCAGTTTCAATAAGTTTTACTTACAATTGCATGTGTTCTAATGTCTATAAAACAACTTATGCGGAAACAAAGCACAACAGCTATTGCTTGAGAACAGGATCCTCTTTTTTTCTGATGAATCTCATTTCTGTGTATTATTATTATACAAGTTTAGCTGCATCATCTACATTTTATCAAGCTTCTTAATATTACATTACAGTAATTTTCTATTTCCCCAAAAAAGGAAAAGCAAAAACAAAAAACCCTCAGCTTGTTGAGAGTTCCCAATCACACCCCATCTCAGCTTCAAATATCTTACCTGAAAGTGGACGACAACCACCAGCAAAGATCAAAAGCTTCTCAAAGGAGGATTTTTGTTCTTGCCCTTGTTGTTGCATATTGGCAAAGAGAATTTCCCATTGCAAGAAAATGACCTCTTCAAGAAAATTGGCCCATTCTGCAAAGACTTACCTATTGAAGAATGACACATTAGCCTTAGCAAACGTTGATTTCCCGCTGCTCTCCTTGTAACAATCCTAACGCTTGATTCTTTCCCTTTGACCATTTCATTATCCGAATTCCCATTCGATCCCTCTGGAAATCCAGTAGCAATAGCCTGGCTAATTTGAGAAGCCGCCAATGAATCCATCGAAAATGATCTTCTTATTGCCTGTATTTCATTTTCATCCTCCACTCCCGAACTTTCCCCTGCTTTACTCTGGTTTTCAACATCCAATTCCTCTTCCTCCTCTGTTACCCTTATTTCACTTGTTTCAATTTCACCTTCAGCTTCTCTCTCGGACTGTTCTCCATCATCTTCCCTAATCACAACTTGGATTTCCTCGCTTACTTCTGAATCATTTCCATTCATTTCAGACGAGGACGAAGATTCCTTATTATTCGCGGTGTTTGAGACAATAGGAGCTCGACACATAGGACAATTAGTATGCGATCTAAGCCAAGTATCAATACAAGGAACATGAAAAGCATGACTACACTTTGGCAACAGCCTTAAAGTCTCGTCTTCTTCAAACTCATTCAAACAAACAGAGCACTCTGTTCCATCAACAAGACCTTCCCCTCTTTTATACTTACAAACCGCTATGGAATTGATGATTGATTGTTGCAAACCAACGGTGTTGATGTACCAAATATGATGATCAACAATCGGTCCATGATCTTCATCAAGAAATTCATCTCGGGTTTCGGTCGTTTCAGGCTGCGATCTTCTTCTAGCGTTAGACCGGGCTCTACAGAATCTGACATAGTAGATATAGTAACATAGAACCAGAAAAGCTACCGACAGAACAGTGAAAGTTATGATCAAAACCTTGGCGATTGTCTTTGGATTCGAACCGGAGTGGGTACTAGGGCTCGGAGGAGGGTTAAAATCGTCAGGACAGAATTCAAAACACGATTGAAGACATGATGAGTAACAATATTGGTCACATTCCAGAATCTTAGTACAGTAATCTGATAAGGTTTCGTTGCCTGAATCAGAGCTTAACTTTCTATGTTGAAAACCCATTTAGGGAAAGCCAAGATCAAACATCAAAACGAAAGAGAAGAAGAGAAACGATGGTAGGGAAGCAGGAAGGAAGAAGTCAAAGGAGGAAGAGAGACAGAGGAGAAAACAAGGGGAGGAGGGTTAGGTGACTTTACACAATTTGGGTTTAGTTTAATGGAAGGAAAAGGTTGAAGAAAGGATAATGGAGAATAGAATATGAGTTTTTTTCTTTTGGGTTTTTGATATTTTCTGCGTCTGTTTCTGACTTTTTTGTAATTTGGTTGTCATGGCGGCTAATAGTGGGACTTGATATAGCGGCAAGATTGAGTTACCACTTACCATTAATTAAAAAACACACAAAAGGGGGGAAAATAAAAAGAAACATAGAATACGAAAATACCCTTCTTTCCTACTTAGATTTTTTTTAAAATAATGGGGTCGTTTGGTATCGTTTTCGTTTTTCTGTTTTTTGTAATTGTTTCGTTTTCGTTTTGTTTTTGTTGCGCTGTTAATTCTTGAAAACAAAAACATGTTTGGATATACAATTTGGTTGTATGTTTTTAAATAAAAAAGTTTTTAGAAAATGGTTAAAAAGCATGTGAGTTATTGTTCATCATTGTGCTTCTATGTTTTGGAAGTGTTTTGGAAAAACATGAAAACACAAAATTCTTGCTTCCACTTTTTTCCAAAACATTGTTTCTGTTTCCAAAATTTTTGAAAACAGAAACAGCCTGTCAAACATGTTTTCACTGTTTTGTTTCCAAAAACAGAAAATTGGCAACAGAAAACAGGAAACGAAAACGATGCCAAACGAGCTCAGATTGCTAGGGATCAAACATATATAATTGAATATATAAGTCATTTCTTAATATTAATGTAAAATAAATATAAATTTGATATAATCAAAGAATATACTAGATATATATGCTCATAATAGCATCCTTTTGACATTTATCACCCAATAGCACCCCTTTGATTTGTCTCATAATATAAATACTTATTAAGCTCATTGTTTTAAACGACATTTTTTTTTCAAATAAGTTGTTTATTATATTATATTATATTATATTATATAATAACAATAATAAGGAAAGTGGAAAAACAATACATGTTAAAGGTTTAACTCTATTGAAGAAATATAGTGAAACTCCATCCTATATTTGTTAATTGTTTGGAGTGTTTGAAAAAAAAATTGATCGAAAACAACAAAGTTCATGCTCAAAATTGACTTTAAATATGCAATTTCTTTATCATTTTCATAGTAATTTGTTTGTTTAATGTGTATATATGTCGAGTATCAGCATTACCCCTAAGGTATGCACTCTCGGAAAAATTTTCCTTATTTTGTTTAATAATACTGTTCTTTCATAAGTAAATATCAAAGAGCAACAAAACTGCTACTAGTTTACAAAGTTCAGCCTTCATACATGACAGGGGCGGATCTTGACAAGTGATATTAGGGGGCCAATTCAAATAAAATTAATTTAGGAGGGGCCAATTTAAGAATTTCAATATATATTTATATAGAATTGTATGGGTAAAGAGGATCTGCTCCTGATACATGATGAAAACTAAAAATTACAACTGAAACAACATGAGGAAAAATTAAGGATTGCAATTAAACAACAAGAAATTACATAGGTCAATCAAAGTCTGGAAGTGTAAGACTCCAAGTGGCACATAGCTTGGTGTTTACTGTTTACATAATCCTTTTTGACATTCTCTGGATATTCTTAAACAAACTACTTCCCTGATAGACTTGAAAACCAGTTTGCAGTTTGTTAAATACCTCCAAAGTATCTAGTGTTCCTCTCTCTCCATATGGAAATAGTAGTAAGCACACCAAGCAATCTCAACTCTCAAGTATGAGTGACAGTAGAGATTTACCCTTGATATATACCAATAATATCAGTACAACAATAAAAATAACATTAATTAAGTAAATATTCATTTGGGGGTCAAATAGGCTAATTGTTCAATCAAGGGCCCAACGTTACTAAAAATGTTTTAAATTTGGGGCTTATTATAAAAAAACTCAAATCAGAACCAACATTATAAAATCGGCTCAATTAAGGGCTCACTTTCAATTTCATAGGCTTAATTAAGAGGTCATATCAAGGTCTAATGTTGACGAGAGGCTCTTAATTGAGTCGATTTTGTAACATTCAACTTAATTGATTTGAGATTATTTGAACGATAGATCCTAAATTAAGCATTTTCACGAACGTTAGAACCTTATTTGAACATTTAGTAAAAAAAAACTATATAAAAAGAAAAAGTTCTGTCAATCGACAACACGAGTTCAACCAGCATGGATTTAATATTCAATCATGCTAAAAAATTTACAATGAGAACTGAAATCCACCATAGACTTCAAAATAATAATAAAAATCTTCGCAAGCATGGCACAAAATACAATTGAATATAAATTTGTACTCATTATAGACGATTGGATATTCAATTTTCCTATAGACTGTGGGGACGAGGATAGGAAATTTTTTTTAGGTTAACTACGTATATAATGAGAATTAATTAATTTTAAAGTGGGTTAGGTTTCATCTCATAATTCTCCATCCATTATCTTTCTCAAAAGAAAAAAATCAAACTCAGTATATGTACATCTAAAAACAAAAAGGTCACTTTTTTTTTTTTTTGCAAACTAAAGGTCACTTTTAATTAGTTGTAAACTTGTAAAGTTGTAATCACATTTTGGCCAACTATCCTAAAAGCACTGAACTTTCAATTATTATATCCTCCTAAAAAAATATATATCTCAAATGTATAAAAAAATAATCCTTGAATTGTTTTTATGTCATGAATACAGCATAAAGTTTATAAAATTAAATTAATTAAAAGAGGATGGGAATCCTCTAATTTTCTTGACAATTTCTAGTTCTAGTAGTAGTAGTAGTAATTTCATGGAATTGTGTCGGTGTAAAGTCTCTTTCATCCATATTTAGCAATTGTGTTGATGATAAATGGAGTGGGTTACCTATCAACCTTTATCTGTATGATATTTCATTTCGGCAAATTGCAATTTGCATCTACCTCTTATGAAATTGACATCTAACAATTTGCAACTTGGAAACAAACAACTTTAATGTAAGCTTGACTTTGGTATAATTAATATGGCTATTCAATTCTTAAAAAAAAATATGGCTATTCAAATTTAGACTATATTAGATATATAAAGTAGACCCGGTCTACCTAATAATCTCTCGATATATAAGCATCTGAATGTATTTGAATGTAGCTTTCCATCTTTTTAATTTTTTTTGATTGTTGATCAATGTATGTGATAGCAATAAATTGATTAGATTCCCATAAACTATAAATTTGACCAAATCCAATCAATGCTAAGAATGTCGTTAGCAAAAGGAAAAGGTGAAAACCAATAAATGCTTCAATTTCAGCAGGATTCTACCCATTATGTTAGACATTATGATTACGATTTGATAATGTCATAGTATTCTATTTTCCTTGATTTGATTTGATGGTATGTTTATATTTGATTGGAACAATGTCGAATGCCCCTTTTAGACAACACAAGAAGATAGAATAAATGGGCCCAACTTTTATCCAGTAAATATCTGAGCCCAAGTTTTGTGAATAGTGGACTTGATTAAATTTAGTAATGCTTTGAACTAAAGTTGGGCTAATGGCAGACCTTCTCATGGTTGGCAATATGGGTTCAAAATTGCACCGCCTTTACACTTTCTAACTGGGAAAAGGCCCAATTTCTATAATGAAAACACTTTTAAAGTTTTTTTTTCCTATTTATTTTTTCAAAAACAAAGGTTTTTCTTCTATTTAATATAGTACTGAATCTGGCATAGCTTTCATTATAAAATGGTTTGGTGTGGAGGTAGAGTGTTAAATTCTCATAGTAGTATGCTAAACCATTAAACCGATAAATCTTGTACAAATTTCTAAGTATCTAGTAATTACACTAGATTCGATTAATTTGAAGTCAAAATATGTTCTATACTTCTATTCAAAATTTCTATTATAATTCTCGATCATATGCATATTTTAAGATTCGATAAGAATTGAATTTGCAACGATAGGATTGATATAGTCATTTAATTTGGTGATATCCCACTTTTGTTTGTGGGATCAAAAGTAAACTCGGAGTTTTAGAAACAAAATAGTTTAATGCCCAAAACCCCTGAAGTATCACAAAAATGATACTTTGTTCCCTAATCTTTTTTTCCACCTTTGCCCCTTGAACTATGAAAAAATGACATTTTATTCTCTGCCGTAACAGAATTTAGTCATGTGCGTGCACGTTATTAACGGGTCTGTTAACTCGAGATTGTATGCTGACATGAAATTTCCACGCCAATTAAAAGTGGGCCCCACTGAACCTTTTTTACCCTCCAGAAATTGATAAAAATCTAGTTCGGGCCATTTTTGACTGACGTGGAAATTTCATGTCAGCAAAAAAACTCGAGTTAACAGACCTATTAGTCACGTGCAAGCACATAATTGAATTCTGTTACGCCAAGGGGTAAAGTGTCCTTTATTTCATACTTCATGTGGCAAAGTTGGACAAAAAAAAATAGGGACAAAGTGTCCTTTTTGTTATACTTAGGGAAAGATTTTGGGCATTTGACCCAAACTTAATCCTCAAAAGAATCAAGTATACTTAATTAAAGTACATGATAAAGAGATTGTTATTAGCTGAGAATGTAATGGATGCATCACACGTACAGAACCAGAACAATGCTTAATATTACTTATTTAGCAAGTGTTTGCCTTGCAAGGAACAATCGTCTTATGCTTAGCAATTTTGTTTAATTTGTTCATTTCTCCCAAAGCAGGAAAGTTGAAGAAGCAATAATCTAGGAATTGCCTTGAAGTATAGTTGAAACAGTCTTTACTTGCAAGGAACAAGGTCAAAATGAGCCAATCTGTTATTTAATTATTTCATATTGCAAAAACCAAACCTGATCATTTTGACCAAATATGCAAAAAACTACTCCCTTGGCGTGCTTAAACACCCATTGGGAGTTTCGGTTTTTTTCCTCTTTAAATCACTTTTTCAAAAGTTTTAAACCAATATTGGCAAGAAATTTAAGCTTTAGCACTCCCACAAGCAAACGCCATCGACAAGTTTATCAGGGCTGCAGCAGAGCATTGAAGCATAAGAATTGTAGGTCATTATTAAGCTTCAATTGATTTTTACAGGTTGATCGTGAGAAATTGGGCGACAACAATTATGTCTAGAAGAAGTTTGTTTGCCTCTTACAAGCTGCAAAGTTTGTTCGAATCGATCCTTCATCCTTACAAATCAAGGTCGGGCAATATGATCTCTCCAGGAAACAACAAGCAATATTCCATGGTTAAACGATATGATCATCACCCTATGAACCAACAAGGGCTGCGATTCCTTAGCTTCAATATGGGAATTTGGAGAAAACTCGATTCCAACATGTTAGTGAGATCATATATAACTTTCCTGATTAATTTCCATTTTCTTATAATTATTTTCCATTTCTTAATCATTATGCTTAATGTTTAACTCATTTAGTGCCAAGGATGTGGGGCAGAATAGCAGTCCACCAGCTGGTTCAGGTCCTCCAAAGTTCGGCTTTCCCGTCTGGTATGAATTGATCATTCATTGATTAAGCTGTGAATTTCAAAGTTAATTTCAAACCAAAAGATATATTAATATAAGGGGTAATTGACATTATTAATGGAAGACAAGCATGAAGAATATTAAGATAATTAACTAGCTTGTTGATGCAGGGCAAGATGGGTTTTGGGCTCTGTGTTGAGTTTAATCTTTCCGTTCTGGAAGGATCAATGGGCAAACTTCAAGACGATTGAAGGTACATTTATTTATGTCAAGATATGTTAAGAATATATAAGATTATTAAGATCGTAAGAAAATATTTGGAAATGTAATTTCAGAGGAAGCAGAAATGATAGTGGAAGAGGTGGAAACTGTGGCGGAAGTAGTGGAAAAGGTAGCAACCGTGGCGGAGAAGGTATCAGCTCAAGTGGCAGAAAACCTTCCTGATGATAGCAAGCTGAAAAAGGCAGCAATGGTGGTGGAACATGTTTCAGAAATAACTGCCCAAGATGCTCATGCCACCACAGAGTTCATCCATCAGGTAATTAAGGCTAAGGCCTTTATCAATTATCTCTTCTTCCTTCTTCTTTACCCTTAATTTTCTTTCAATTCCTATAATTAATAAATTCATTTATTAACACTATAAAATTATATTGTACAACCTAGTATTAATTGTAGTATATATGATTGATTATGATACTAAAAGAGAATAAAAAACCCTCTGCATAATTGCTTTGCTCTAATATGATATTATATGCCATGCCACCAAACTATAGAACAAATGAAGATTCCTCTTCCCTGTTTGGCTGGCTGGGTTTCAAAAGTCAATGATTGACTTGGCCTTGCAATTTTATCTGAAAAAATAAAATGGTTGCTTTCAGTCTGGTGGCTACCTCGCCAATAATGAATCAATTTTAGTACTATTATTTTTTAATAGGAGAAATGAAATTAGCAGCCATTTTAATAAAAACGTGGTAAAAAATTATGGATATGCATCAAGGCATCTGTTAATTGATCTGTTGATAAACGTTTGTATAGGTTGAGGCAATAAAGGAAGACTTGGATGGCTTGGAGTCATTGGTCGAACCCGAAGCTAAGATGGGGAAGAAAGAAGGCCAAGGAAAGTAACTTTACATGCAATTTTCTTTGTTAACCTGTTCAAAAATTAGAATTATTGTTTAATTTATGCCTCTGGCAACTGTATGTACACAGGCCATTGTAAGTACATTGATTAACATATTGGCTCCTTGCATGCGAGTAATTACCTAAGCCCTATGCATTTTTTTTTTTTACAATTACTTTGATATAGTATTTTTAAAGATTAACTCCCCCAATTGTTTTGGATTCTTGAATATTTGCTTGGCATCCAGATTTAGCCAAGACATTACCACAAAACTTACCTTCCATCAAAATATGTTCAATTCATCAATTCCCATAAATCACTAATCAAATATTCATGAACTAGATTCATAATCAAATATACATCACTAACCAGATTTGTCAAGTTTTCATGGGATTAGTTAGGATTTGGGGCAAAAGGTTGTGCTCATATTTGACAGATTTCCCCGAATTGAACCAGATTTGAAACATTTTACCCACAATCAACCAAATTATAAGATTCTATCCCAAATTAAGCCTAAATTAAAATAATTTGTCTTGAATTGAACAATTAGCCTTAATAAAATAAATAATACCAAGATGTAAGAGAAAAAGAATTCTAAGATAATCTAGTTCTTGTTTTCTTTTACTTGGTCCAAGTCTCTTAGTCAGAACTCAGATGTCACAAAAGCTTTATAAAAACCAGAAGTGTCATGCTATCATCATCTTATATAAGTACAATCTCCTACTTTCCGGGTACATGAGTCACCTTAACCTAGGATTCAAGAAAGATACTGATATGCATGTCAGAATAAGTTTTCATGGCAGAAGAAATGTTGGGATATGCAGCCTGAGTTCCGAGAAAAACAGAGCAATTAAGTTGGATATAGGACCAAAACGTGACAACTTAATCAAAACAATAGCCAGTTCACTCAGATTATTCCATATCTGCATAGATTGAACATTGATGAAAGCCTTTAATGAATAAAATTGTCATGGCATTTCTCATCATTTAATGAACAGAACATCAACATTAAGAGAGATACTTATTTCTTTGTCAAATCCAAGATAAGAAAGTGAGAAAAATAGTAGCCAATAGTTGATATGAACTAGGAAGATGAACTAGGAAGTAAACAGGTCAACACAATGGGTCCCCTTGATCTGCTTTCCTATTTCCAGTTTCAGTTATGATGATTTAAATTTTTCTGATATTTGCTCAACTAATTCATGCCGAATCAAACTTAAGGGAGTTGATACTTGTTTGGAGTTGGAAGTGAAGCCGAAGAAAGATAAAGAAGCCACTCATTGTTATCTTCTGTTGGTCTGAATGTTTCTCTGTCTGACATTATTGAACATTAGCTGTTTGTATTTTGATTCAGCTTTCATGTTTTAGGTGTTTTCTTAGCTCTTGATTATACCGCTTAATCTATATGTTTTAGCCACAGAGAAGGCAAACTCTTAAATAAACAGATTGCTGGAAGAGAAATTGGAACTATATATTGTAATAGATGAGTCAGACAAATCTTTCCCTTGTCATTATTTGCAAGCCAGAAGAGATCAAAAGGATTAAGGGACTTCTTAATGAAAGCTGTCCACCATTTGCAATCTTGTTTATCTCAATATAAGAATGGAATGACTCACTCATGCAATTTTAGAGGTTGTTTGTGGATATCAGAAAAGGAAACATGAGAGTACTCAAAAACACAATAATCGTTTTCCATTCGAAAAAACAAAAACACAATTAAAGAGAAAAGATGATTTAATTTAACTATAAATAAGATAATGCCAATCGAAACTGGCAGATCCATCCATCAATGTCAGACTAATAAAATCTCTAAAACCCCAATCACTCAAATAATAAAATAACATGAATGAAGACAACTACGAGAATGGACACATCTCTGTAATGGATGAATTAAAAAAAAAAAAGAACACATCCAAAAGACCGACTTCTACATGACCAAAACAGCAGCGAAGACACCAACAGCAACAGAGCCAGCGGCAGAGAATCGGTTGACAACGGCAGCGTTTTTGACCTTGGCCGGTGCACGAGTAGGAGTAGGTGGGATGGAAGGATCATTGGCCACGACAGGAGGCTTGTTGGGGGCAGAGTGGACGACTGGAGACGGGGCATGAGCCGGTGGGTTAGCAGAATGGCTTGGTGCAGGAGCCGCTACAGGGGACTTGGTGGGGCCAGAGTGGACGACGGGAGACGGTGCAGGAGACGGTGGGTTAACGGGATGACTTGGCGCATGAGAAGGAACAGGAGACACGATGGGTGCAGAGTTGACGACGGGAGACGGTGCATGAGCCGGTGGGTTGACGGAATGGATTGGCGCATGAGAAGGAACATGAGACGGTGCAGAATGGACGACTGGAGATGGCGCATGAGCCGGTGGGTGATTATGATGAGAACGAGCATGGGCTGGCGGAATAATAAAACTCTGACGATCAGGGATATGTGGAGACGGCGCCGACGCTGGAGATTGTGCAGCAGCAAGACCAAAAACCAGCGTCAAAAGCATCACGTTAACAATGCTTGAGCGAGCCATGATGATAATCAAAAAAGAAAAAATAGCTTTGCAAAGAAAAATCAACGTGGGATGTTAAGAAAACAGAAAAAAAAATCTTTTGAGTATAATGCTTGAGTGATTGTGTGAATTATGTGAGATTGGAAGGGTTTGGATCCGCTTTATATAGAGAGGATTTTAAATACAATCAAAGAAATCAATTTTGAATCGTGTCTGTTGGGATTTTTCTAAATTATGGCTTGACTATAGTCTATAATTAAAGAAAAAACCGGACACGGTTTCTTGGGATTTTTTTCCTAGGGTTTATTCTTCGTGTTGTGTTTAATGGATGAAGGTACATTTTAATTGCTTGACAATTAATTCTTAATTAATGCTACTAATTATTTTGGGAAACTAATTAATAGAAGGTAGGCATAAACGTGGGGAATTTCCTTTGGAAACTTGGGAAATTATTTGAATCCTTGATTTTCTTGCCATATTGGTGATAATGTATTATTATGGTAAGCCTGCCAAAATTGGAAGGTAATTATGCGATTTCGGTCGAATTAAATTTTACAATTAATTACAGCCGTAGACAACTAGTAGTAATTAATGGAAACAACCTTGATTCAGTGGAGCATTCAACTATTTTCAAGCCTATGATTTTGTTTGGGATGACCAGGAAACTCACACGAAATTACACTAATTTAGTTACCGTGTTATATTATATAGACTCGATTACTTAGTGAGGTTATTTTATGCATATGTATGGCTAAAATACAAGGAAAATAAATTAATTAATATAATATATAGTTCAGGTTATTATATAAATTAATTAATTAATTAATTTTCCCTAAAAAAATAAATACAACTAATTTGGTTCCTCCACGTTGCAACACAAGAAGGGAAAAATGGAACCTGAAAATGAATTGTTTGAAAGATCGAGTGTAGCAACATTCGAGGGAAAGACAAGGTAAAGAACCCTCGAAAAGTCATTAGAATTCAGATCAATTGATGAAGTATATATTTTAAACCAAGTGGAGGAACTCTGTCAAGTGTCCCTGGAACATAACTTGGATTTGATTGTGAGTACACCTGTTCAATGGTCGGGCTACCCATCCAAGCTCGTAAGCTCGCCCGATATTTAGGAGGGCTTGGACAAAATTTTAAGGCCCGTTTACAAAATGAGCCGGGTTTGGTCTTAGTCATAAAAGCCCGGCCCGGTCCGTATGTTTAAATAATTAGATTATTTTATTTGTTTTTAATTAGATTGATTAATTAAAATATTCATTAGATGTGTAAATTAATTATTTTGATAAAAAAATATATGTTAATTAAGTTTTACTATCTTAGATATAGTATATACTATTAAATAAATAATAAATAATGAGTTCAAAATAAATAAATAATATATATTTAATTACTAAACGGGTGGGCTTGGACAGGCCTTGGACAAAACTTTTTTTAATTGGACGGGCTTGGGCATAAGTTAAGACCCATTTAATAGGGCCGGGCCGGACTTAAACAAGCCATGTAAATATAGATCAAAGCTTGGGCCTGACCTGAACCCGGCCCGGCCCATGAACACCTCTAATTGTGAGACAGATTCATATAAAAGAACTGGGAAGTACAGATTCCAAAACTACTCAAGAATTGTGTCTACGATCGATCCCTGCAAGTTTTCACCAATCCATATAAATTTCAATCTCGTTACATTATTTTTTTAAGGGAATTTGTGAATGCATTAATTAATTAATGGTTTCATCATATGGTTGAACTGCTAACTTGTACCTACTCTAAACCTTAAGATCTCAAATTCAAGTTCACTATATATGAGTTTTGTCGTTTATTATATTAGTTTCTTATTTATCGCGAATGAAATAATAATCCAAAGAATAATGGTTTCATATTTACAATTTGGCTCAAACTAATTCAAAACAGATAATAATTCAACTATTTTATACACTATCAACACATATGTTAGATTGGGTAGGAGAAGTTCAATATCTTAAGCAATCGAGTGAAGGCTTGATATATTCCCCAATTGAGTTTTGACGCTACTAGATTTCAAATTAATCATAACCCATAATTGGCTACTGGAGAACTTAAGCCTTGACATGCCTAAAATCTTAAATTTTACAACATTTGGTTGGTTAGTGGATAAAATTGGGGCCTTCACAAAATTTGGTTACACTACTAACACTATCAAGTCATTGTATTCACATGGTTAACACTTAACATGCTCAATATAGTCAAATTTAAATTCAAAATATCTAGAATTATAAATTTATGGCCAACTTGTTATTAATTGCTCCAAATTAAACAATTAATTAATGCCGAGTCACTTTAATTTACTACTTGGATCATTTTCAGTTTCTTAGAGCAGACTTGATTAAGTTTGAGGTGTGAGTTGTGTGGGTAAAAGTATATAATTGGTCCCTAAAGTGGAGTCTAATGTGCATTTTGGTTCCTGAAGTGAAATTTTGTTCAATTGAGTCCCTAAACTGAAGGGTTAAGAACAATTGGTTCCTTCCGTCAATTACACCATCAAATTCGCTAACATGGCACTGACGCTGTTAACTTTCTGATGGCGGCGCTTAGGTGGACTGCCACGTCACCTTTTTTATTAAAAGAATATTTCTTTTGTTTTCCTTTTTTTTTCTTTTTCTGTTCTTTCCGAAAAAAAAAGTTCAAAAAAATTTTGGATCAAAAAATTTTTTTAAAAAAAAAGAAAAAATAAACGAATTTTGAATTTTTTTTCTCTTCATTTCTGTTTTTTCGGAAAGACGTTCAAAATTTTTTTTCAAAAGAAAACAGTTTTTTTAATTAAAAAAAATCAAAAACCGAAATATTTTTTTAGTACAAAAAATAATATTTTCAAAATTATTTTTAAAAATTATTTTTTTGAAAATATTCTTTTAATAAAAAAGGTGATGTGGCAGTCCAGCTAAGCGCCGCCATCGGAAAGTTAACAACGTCAGTGCCATATCAGCGAATTTAACGGTGCAACTGACGGAAGAACCAATTGTTCCTAATCCTTCACTTTAGGGACTCAATTGAACAAAATTTCACTTCAGGGACAAAAATGCACATTTGGCTACACTTTAGGGATCAATTATGTACTTTTACCAAGTTGTGTGACATGCATAATTTGTTCTTTATTTTTATTAAACAGTAATTGATTTTTATTTAAGAGATTTGTGTAATTTGCTCTTGGCTAACATAATAGAAATGTACCACGCACGAGAGAGAATAAAAATTAGATAAATATCACATTAATTAATAGAATTATTACTACATGTATGTACATGTACTTTTCCATTTTGTAATTGAGAAAAAAAAATAACAATGATTAAAAAGAACACGAGAATGTAAAAAAGCGCATGAAAGAATAAAGCACAACACTCTTTCACTCAAGTCTCTACATGATAAAAAGGGCAGCGATAAGCCCCAAAACAATGGATCCTGAGCCAGCAACTTTGCTCAGAACGGCACCGTTGCTCGATGGCTTGGGAGCCGCGGAAGGTGGAATGGGAATTGAGGACGGAGGGTTTGCTGGAGAGGCGGCCGGACGTTTTGGAAGTAAAAGAGGGGGTTCTGGCACAAAATCAAGAGCAGGGGATGGTGCAGCAACAGGTGGAGCCGTCATCGGAGACGGAGCCGGAACCGGTGGCTTTTCCATATTAGGAACAGCGGGACTGGGAGCGGAGACCGGTGGAAAAGCCGGCGATGGCGGCAATGAGGTTGGCGACTGCGAAGGTGAAGAGGCAGGGGATTGAGCCATGTTATTAGAAACCAACAGAGCCATTAACATGAAGCAAACAATGCTTGATGAGTTAGCCATTGGAAGTGAAACTGAAAAGGGAAGAAATCAATAAGAAATGAAGATGATGATGAGAAAATGAAAGAGTGTATATATATAGAAGGGGTAATATGTGTGGAAATTAATGAGAGGCCAACTGGGAGCAACTGGACACGGTTTCGAGGAGATTGCTGAGAAAGAGTCCAACCAGCAAGCGCACCGAGTCGGTTTTGATTTGATTTCATGCGTAAGATTTAAGAAACAGTTGTTTTCGTTCGATATTTCGATTTCTGATTTTATGGAGTATATTATGAACAATGAACAGAGTGGGAACCTTCGTGAGCCGCTAGATTCTTTATGATGAGTTTATGTAAGGAAGATCGAACGGTTGAGAAAAAAATACTCTTAGAGGAAGATTGGGAAAATGTGTTTTAGGGAGTTGGGACCTGCAATCTCGGAGAAACAGAACATGTAGAATAATAATGTGAAAACATGGGGAATTTTGGTAAAGCCTAGTAAAAATACATGGCATTGTTCCCAAATTATAGCGATGTATGATACTCCTTGGACATTTATTCAGCATACACCAAGAAAAATTGAAATACTATATTCTGTCACATTCTCTTTTTGGACTGATATTTCTCACTTCTTAAACATTTTTTTTAATTATTATATGTTGTGCACCATCAAACTAGGCCCAAGGCCCACTCAGCACTTAAAGCCCACAAATCAACTAAAGGCCCAAGGCCTCACTTATAAAAGATAGTACCTAAGGTATGATCTTAGATGATGTTCATTATGCTCTATGCTATATCATACTTATTATGTGATATCACACCCAAAACACATTCTCCTCACTGAAAATGGACCTCATTGACCTGATTGTCGGAGGAGGTCCCCCCTCAAAACATTACAGGGAACCTTTTTCTAACGGTTTACTCTCTTGCAGGCCTCTCTCCGAGCTCGATCTCATGCCACGACATATTTTGACATCAACATTATATATATACTCACACTCAAAAATTAGATTAAAATATAATGAGCAAATACATTTCGGAAGAGGGAATTTTCAAAGGAACTATAAGATGTAATGCATTAGTCATATTGAGTTCGAAGTACTTTCAAAAATGAATTGTGTGTGGACTTTTCTTATGAAACTTATTTTTTTCATTCATAATAATACTCGAGGGGTTGGAGTTTTTTCAATTCGACCCAATGGGAGTTGGTCTCTCTCTTCAAATATTAACTTAATTAATCAAAGTTGATATTGTGATTCAAAATTTTGAAGAAAAGCAATGCATTCTTCATTTTACTACCAAATTAAGAATAGTCTAGCACTAAATTGCTTCCAAACCGCTTTTAAAAAGCCCTTTAAAATTGATATGAAGCTGCTGAAATGCCAAAAAGGTAAAGAATTAGCTGAATTACTATGATTTATACAGATAAGCCCTTTATATTGGCAAATCTCATCGTAATCATATACTATATATACCTTGATTTTCTTAATTGCCCGGCTATGATGATATGTAAAATGTAAATATATCCCTTTAAATACTTTTTCTTTCCTTCGTATATCAATAGTGAAATAAAGGTTGTAGTTCTGAGATTCAACTTATATGGATTAAAATGATTCAAAAATGTAAATATATATAATGTAATAATTGAATGGTAATAGTAACTAATATCACAATCATAGGTGGCAATAATGCTAAGTATATATCTTAACATCAAACAACCAATCTAGAACCAAAAAAAAAGGACTAGTAATTTTCATTCCGGAGGGAGAAAAAGAAAGTCTTTATATCCACTCTACAGCACCATAACGGCTGCCAACACTCCAACAGCGACGGATCCGGCAGCTACGAACCTGTTCAAGTTCAAAACGGCACTGTTCTCAGCTGGTCCTGGAGCTTCGGCAGGAGTCTCGGAAATCGAGGTGGGGCTGGTAACCGGTGATGGGGAAGATGATGGAGGTGATGCCACGGTAGCAGGAGATGGTGGCGTTGCTGTTGGAGTCTTCGACGGAGACGGTACCGACGCCTTTGGTGGTGAAGAGACCGGCGTCGGACTGGATGTCGGCGATTTCTTCGGGGAGGGAACAGGCGAAGGAGATGGAGATTGTGCTATAACGGAACAAAACAGCAATGCCATTGTTATTAAGCAGAGCAAACGGGAGAGAGCCATTGCCGTTAATTTGAAAATATGCAGAGAGGAAATTAAAGCAATTGAGAATGGAGAAGAGAGTAGAGAGTGTATGTGAAGAAAGAAGAAGATGGTGGGGTTCTTTATAGGCATCAGAACTCTTTCTTAGCCGTTAGATTGGTTTCCGCACGGATCTCGAGGAAATTGAACGTTTGGCATTTTGTACTTTAAAGGAGTGAGGGGGTTGCTTTGGCGCTTTTTCTGCTTTGATTTTTGGTCTTTTGTTAACGACTAAAGAAGAAAAGCACGGTCGTCCTTCGCATCTTGACCGTTGGTTGTGGGGTTGAAATTTTTGGAATCCTAATGAAATCTAAACCGTTGAATTTTTTTTAAAAAATATTATATTTGCAACGGTCGAGAAATTGAGAAAGATCTATAACTAACGGTTTCTGATCCAACTGGGGAATAAAATAGTGTCTGGTTGGAAATTTACAGTGGGACCACTTGTTAGGAAAATACAAGTCCGTTAACCATTAATTAATTATTAATTACTAATAAAGTACTAATTTGTCATCAACTCATCATGTATGTATGTACATGAGAAAATGTATTAAAAAACCAATAAATAATTAGATGAGACCGTAAGCTGACTTCCATTCCAGTAAGGATTGAGAACAAACATAAAAGAAAATGATATGCAAACATAAAAGATTTGTAGATTTCATTAGAAAGACTAACAATTGAAGCAAATAAAAGCTCCAAATGAACTTATTTTGCCTAATTTACATGTTACAGAGAAAGAAAGGATGGCTCATGATCATCCTAGGTATACAAGGGAAACTGCATAAACCTTTTTACTTTAGCATGCCAATTGGCAAAGTAAACAAAACAATGAATTTCTTTAAGAATGGATCTTTAGATCTTTAGCCCAGTTCACAAATGGTGTCCTCTTCTTGATGTATCATGTCAGTTGTAATAAGGGGATCATGTTTCATGTCGGCTAATTACCAGCCATCTAAGGCATGCCAGAAGCAGTAGGATCCTAAGTTTCAGATACAGCAGCATCCACTGGAGCTGTGTCAGCATTGCCACCGATAATGAGACCATTTAAACGGCTACTGAAGTCTACGCCATAAACATGGCCCATTTTAGCACGTTTGGTCTCTAAGTATCTCCTATTCTCCTTTGTAATGGGAGTTACTAGTGGAACCCTGCCTGCAATCTCCAATCCATAACCCTTCAATCCACTGTATTTTGCAGGATTGTTTGTCATCAGCTTCATTGTTCGAACCCCTAGGTCCCTGAGTATCTGCAAGGATGAACCAAACAGTGAGTTCCGGGAAACCCGACCGGTAAGAAGAAAGAAAGGTCTACGAAAAACATGCTCCACTCATTAGCAGGCCGCAAACAAGGTTTGAACCTTCCTAACATATCAATACCGAACTCTCTTCCATATGATGTTGAAAATAATTTAAAGCACTCAGTTCAACTTCAGAAAATTCTATTCATCTAAAATAGCTTTGCAACACATGAAGCTTCAATCTTAACATCACAAGTTATTTTAACCAACAGAATTTGCACAAAGCTCCTTCTTATGTTTAGTACTAACCTGAACAATAAAAGAATTCAATGATTAAATCAACATAACCCTTTAAATCACTTTTAATTTCAAATTTCTCTTTGTTTTAGGCTCTATTCAAACTAGCAGGACCAACCCTTCAGGCAACTTAGGTCCCAGGACTAACTCAGTATACCATTATGCACTAATAATTAAAAGACTGAATATTTTGAAACTCGTGATAGCTGTTGAAACAACAAATATATGTTCATTTTGTGCGGTGTGAACTTTGAAGAGACTGTGTACCTGTGCGCCAATGCCATATTCTCTTGAATCAATAGGCAAACCAAGCTCCACATTGGCTTCTACTGTATCACGGCCAGCATCCTGCAGAGTATAGGCACGGAGTTTGTGGCCCAAACCAATGCCCCTGCCTTCATGACCGCGAAGGTATACCACGACACCTCTGCCAGCAGCCTCAATCTTTTTCATGGCAAGAGCAAGCTGATTACCACAGTCACATCTAGCAGATCCAAATATGTCTCCCGTGAGGCATTCCGAGTGTACTCTCACAAGAATATCTTGCCCATCTCCAATATCACCCTGTTTATACCATGGGAAAGAGTCATATAAAGTCTTTAGGGAAGGCTTCTTATTCCAAGATAACCTAAAGTCTAGAGGAATATACAGAATGGTGCACCCCTTGATATTTATGGGTTCAAAAAAGGAATTAAGCTTATAGTAGAAAGTAAGTTTTCTGGCTATATCCTCACCTTAACCATAGCTATATGCTCAATCCCATCTAACATTGACTTGTAACAATAGGCCGTGAATGGGCCCCACATAGTGGGTAACCGAGCAGCACCAGCACGCTCAATTAGTTTATCTCTCTTTCTCCTATACCTGTAAGAAGAAGCAGTATCAGAAATAGCCCTATACTTTTCTAAATAAGACTCCGTATACAATTGTATCAGTTCTGGCAAGAACAAAATTGGGCAATTAAAACCGTAGGATCCATAGAAGATAAGAAGAAAACAAAGCTCTGCATAAGATACACTACTCATTAATTTACCTGATTAAATCTGCAATGGATATAATTTTTAAGTTCTCCCTCTCAGCAAATTGACGAAGTTTTGGTAATCTAGCCATTGATCCATCATCATCAACAACCTCGCACAAAACTGCAACAGGGTCTAGTCCAGCTAGCACTGCAAGATCAACAGAAGCTTCGGTATGTCCAGCTCTTTTTAGAACACCACCTTCCCTGTACTTCAGTGGGAAAATATGGCCTGGGCGGTTGAAATCCTCAGGTTTGGAATCTTTAGAAGCAAGGGCTAATATTGTTGTTGCCCTATCATGGGCTGACACCCCAGTTGTAGTACCATGTTTTGCATCCTGCAAAATTGGTTTTAATGCAAGATCAAAAGTGAGAGCCAATGGAATTGTTCGTTAAACTAGATAGTACAGAAACCATTCTTCTAATACTCAAACTATCATGTTCTAAGCATCAGATCCAAAATAGTATCAAAAGTTTATCACAATCAAGATCATCAATATCTTAAAGGTATATTCAATTTTCTAGTATGTGGCTTAGATTTGAATTATGTTCTTATAGAATAAAAGCTTTTATTAATGAAAACAATTAAATTTAAAATTCAAATTAAATTACGTTAAGACACTTATTCATGAACAAAGCATTATCTCATCGAAATGAAGTTATCCTCGTTTCAAACTATAGATGCCTGACAAAATAGCGTACCACTGTAACTGTGAATGCGGTGCGGAGTTTCTCCTCGTTTTCTCTTTGGTTCACCATCTGAGGAAGCTGCAGCCTCTCTAGATCCTCCTCTAGCATGCTCACGCAAACTATTCCAGTTCCATGCTTCACAATAAATGCCATAGCTTCAGGTGTTGCCAACTGAGCCGCCATTATAAGATCTCCTTCATTTTCTCTGTCCTCATCGTCCACAACCAAGACCATCTGCAACATTAATTCAGATAAGTAAAAAACATGACTTAAAAGCAGAGAAAAAGACTTGGAAAGACTACCATCTCATGGGACAAAAAGCATCCCAAGGTAAAAACTTACTTTTCCTTGGCGAACGTCCTCAATTGCCTCAGGGATGGAAGCAAAACCTTTAGTTGGGCGATCCAAATCAAACTCATCATTTTCAATATTAAAATCATTACCACTTATGGCAGCGGTATCTGCTGCAAGCGTTCCAAGTGCTGTGGCATCTTGTTGTGAATCAATTCCAACTGATTTATCACCAAACAGACTACCATTTGTTGAAGCACCATTGCCATTGGAATAGGACAGGAGGTCACCTTCTCCAGATACAATTGCAGCTCTAGTTTTGCCAACACTCTTGATAACAAAGGATGATCTACTGCGCAACTGTCGCAATGCCAAATCAGCTGTGTGGCCATTGGCAGAGAATAGATTTGTGTTGTGTAAACCATTACATAATTTGAAGCTTTTGGAAGCCCTACACACAATGCAACGCCAGTAAGAATTCCATACAATGAAACTATTACTAATACTTTTTTAAATTTTTCTACAACTTTTTGAAGGCATTCTACTTCTGTCAACGGGTGTGTGTCTGTCTATACAAAACTCCCTTCTAAGGAAAAACTCAGGCATTCAAATTAACCATAAATAAAATCTTAAATATGAAAAATTTGAAAGGATAAAGTGTTTATGGCCAAAACCAACTCGGTAAATTGGGCAGAAATTTTTAGAAATAACATGAATTAAGTATAGTTCTACCCGTTCCTTAACCACCAAACACAAGGACATTTCAGCACTTAAAGAAATAGCAAATGAAATCGCCTAATTCTTGAATCAAAGACCGGAGCTTTTGATCGAAATGGCTAAGGCTTAAGTTCATAGGTAAAAATATCAGCCAACAACCGGTTGTTAGAAACATTGGGTTGTTTGAAACAAAGACCAAAGTCAATCAGAGCGTCCTCATGAGATCAAAACATAACCATTGACCATCAAAATATTTAAATTTGATTAGAAAACCAAATAGAAGAAACAATGTAATCATCTTGGAACAGAAGAAACAACAAAGAAAACCCAAATGGAATTTCGTTTTTATTTAAAGAAAAGGAAAGGAATTTATAGGTGAAAGGTAAGAGTATAAATACAAAGTGTCGGAGCAAATCGCCATTAAAAAACAGAGAAGAGAGCTTACTGAGGACGAGAAAGAGCTGCGGTTGAAGGAGAAGATACGTTGAAAGAAGCCATGAGATGAGCCGCCTGAGGAGAAAGCTAAAAAATCAAAGGGGGTTTTCGTTGATCTTGCAAATGCTGCAACTACCTCCCTCTGTTTCTTACGTTTAGTATTTATAGAGTCAGAGGAAGAGGAAGGAAAATGGAAGAAGCGAAAAGGAAAAGCAATTATACGAAGCAGCGGCGAATTGAATTTGTGCAGCTGATGATATCTTACCCGCGGGTGAGATAGCACCGCCTTTGTTTGATTGACAGGGTGGAATATTATGTCTTTTTTTTCTTTTGAGGAAGTAATAATATGGGCTTTTTTTTTTTTTTTTACCTGTAAGTTAGAGTTTGTATAAATAATTTATGTCCCCAAATTTTAAAATGGTATAAATATAAATGTACTCCTTTTAGGGTAACTAGTAACTACTATATGAATATATGATTTACTAAAAAAAAGTAACTTCTATATGATGCATTTTCTTCCAAAAAGGTCAGTAATTTTATAATTTCAAATTTAATGTAATAAATTGGAAAAAGAAAAATATATATATATATATATATTATTGAAATGGAAAATTTTCAAAATAATTTTAGGATATACTACTATAACTGTCCCAATTTCAAATTGTTGATCATGTACTTACTTTCACAAAGTTTAAAAAATGAATTGATTTTTTTTTTCACGCAATAGAAAGTAGCTCGCTTCTATCCCAAATCCCACCCGTTCATCCCAAGATTCAAACTCAAAACTTCTTGTAAGAAATCTCAAGTTTTAAATACTGGGATATCCCCTCGGAGACTGAATTGAATTTTATTATTTCTATTATGGTTGTAATTTTTTGTTTGTATGATGATAACATAAATAAAAATATAAACGGGCCAGGAAGTATGATCTATATTATCATCATGCTTAAGCTCTACCCAAATCCGGCTCGCCTGCCTCATAGACACCTAATGTGCTAAAAAAAACAATCAAGGACCATTCCCAATCAATCAATATCATGTAGTGAAGTATGGTCCAAAATCTAAATCTAAATTCAATATAAAAATGATCAATCATGTCTCTAGACATTGAAAGAAAACATAATGTGATTTATCATCTCACCTCTTGTTATGCTAAGTATGTAGTGTAGTTTGTCTAAAAAAAAAGTTTAAGAAAGAAAAGTAAATTATGTACTCTTCATCATAGTTATCGTTTATTAATATGGTATGATACGATATACATATAAAGCGATATTGATAGATAGTGATTGGTTGTTCTCGGAGTATATTTTATGTATCGTAAGCCTATGTTTTTGTTTGTTTATCTTGAGCTAAAATGTGATATAATACATCTTTTGTATGTGTGTTAATTGTTATATAAGAGAAAGGAAATTTTTTTGCCAAATAGTAATAATATAGTATATATAGTTTAAAAAGAAGAAAAAGGAAAATTTTATGGAAAGAAAATGGAATTGGAAAAACATAATTAACAACAACTCACCATTTTTATCAAATAGCACATAAGGTCAGGTGGGATAGCTTTGGTGGTGCAAATAAGGGAGGCAATGGCATGAGGCATCTAGCATTTCCCTTAACAAAAAGTGATCTAAAAATAGAAAAAGGACACAAAGTAGGGGTTTGAGACTTTGAGTAGTTACAAATTGCAGTCATGAATCATGGTTTGTCGTTACAAAATCTAATAGTATGCATAAGAGGTCTCAAATTTTATTATTAGTAATATTTTTTTATAGTAAATAATATATAGAAATAATGCAAGGCCTGAATCATGATATTGATGCATCTCAATTGGTTAACAACTTATATAAAATTAAGACAGAAGAACGTTCTAAATTAAGAGATGTTACAAGAGTCAATCATGTTTTATTATTTTCGTTCCTATTTTAGGAGAGTTGATAGGAGGCATGAAATGGGGTGACGGAAGCTGAGTACTTCATGAGGTGAAGGAAACAAAACAAGGAAAGAAACGATGGGCTAGGAAGCGCGGAGACTGACTGAGAAACATGCGGGGTGTCCCACCTCCCCCCATGCCCATTAATTCCCCAATCCACCAACTTTTTCTTTTCTTTTTTAATAAAAAACCCAAAAAAAACGTGGACTGGATTTTGTGGCCAGCTATCGACCCGTCTATATCTTAAATTAATCTTCTCGTGTTTCTTAAAAACAAACCAAGTTACTTAACACAACTTAACAACATGTACAAATATACAATGCCCATTGCATTGGCATTTGGCATCGCCCAAGGCGGCGGCTGTTTTAGTCTAACGATAAAACAGTTGCAAAGCGAGGCAGCTTCAAGGAAATCACAGCCAAAGCCAAGCTAAGCCTAAATTTGGGTATATTCATTGTTCAGCAGGCAGCCACCACCATTTTCCTTGACTTTTGACCATTTCTTTTTCTTTTTCTTTTTCCCCTTTCAAAGCTGTTGACAATGGGTCTTTTGAATGCCAAATTACTAGAGTTTAGGGATAATAATAATCAATATATATTATAATAATATTAGCTTAGTAAACTCTAATATGATTTTCTAAACTTTGATTGCTTATAAGCATACCTTAAAGAAGTTGTGTTTTCGGGAAGAGGATCAAAGGGCCTGAAAAAGTCAAAAGGTTATCGAGGAATCAGAATATCAGATATGGATGGATTATGGATAATGATTAATGATGCCACCCATGACGAGCTTTACTTGGGGATCAACTCTAGATCTTTCTAAATCCCATAATATCTGTGCATACCCCTCATTATAACGTTTAATTTTTATTTTATAAATAAATTAATTTCATAAGAATCAGGTTTATAGTCCAATTTGTTTATTTAATGGAAAATGAATATTCAAACATCCACAATTCACAAAGTATCATCCACAAATAATTATTTGGGCTATATGATTTAATTTTATTTTTAAAATTCAAAACTATTTCCTAAAATACACATGTCAATCCTTAAACCCCACGTGTAGTCTGCTAAACTCCGCTGACAATGTACTACAGTCCCATATTATCTGTCCTTTTGGGTCAAAATTTCCTAACTTTGACTATTGATTATAAAAAAATTATATAAAAATAAATTTTAAAAAATTATGTGTTGATTAAGTTAAATCTTAAGCTTCTCAAAACATATTTTTTGAAAATTTGATTGTATATATATTTTTTGTAATTAAAGGTCAACGATATGATTAATTTGATCCAAAAGAAACAGATAATATGAAACAGAGGGAGTAATTTTCTATCATCCATATTACTCCAATCCGATCTTAAAATTCATCCTAATATTAACTCGAAATGAGTCTAGCTTTAAGTTGTTTGAATTTAGGAGTAGAATTTTAAATATCAATCCTTAAAGCGAAGCAAGGGCGTAAATTTTCATTTCATGTCATTCAACTTTTCTATGGTAAGATATTTAAGTTGTATTTAGGATGAATATGATTGAATGATGGTTTATGCATTCTATCGTACCATACTTTTATGTATAAACTAGTATTAGCTTTCACGTGTGTTGCACGTGGCCAAACGTGTTTTTTTTTTTTACATTATGCAATTTTGATAATTACCCTATAAAATTCTGATAAATTCCCAATGAAATTTTGATAACCTAATTATTAAAATTTAATAAAACCCTTTTTTATGAAAATGAGTATATGTTTGAAAAATGGCAATGGCAACGTCAATTGAATGGAATTTGAAAATATTTATATTTTTAGTTTAAGATTTCCATTCCTGTCATTTTCATTTTCTAAAAATATACTTCTTTTCTCCAACCAAACATAGTCTTACTATGAAATTTTGATAATCTCGCTGTATTATTTTGATAACCTCCTTAAGAAATTGCGATAACCTCCCTGTAGAACTTTAATAACTACACTATGAAATTCTGATAACCATCCTATGAAATTTTGGTCACCACACTCTGAAATTTTGATAACCACAGTATATATTTGTGATAACCTCTATATGAAATTAATTTTGATAACCTTAATATAAAATTTTGAATACCACATACATTAATTGTGAAGGTTGATTTGGTAGACTATGAAATTTGGATAATCATACTATAAAATTTTGATAACCTCCCTATGAAATGTTGATAACTTCCCTATAGAATTTAGTGTCAATCTTACTATGAAATTTTGATAGACACAATATGAAACTTTGATTACCTTCTATGAATTTTTGTAACCAGTACATTATGAAACTTTGATAGCCACACTATGAAATTTCAATAATCTGCCAAAGTCTTCTTTTATAGGGTAGGGAGTAATTTATTATCCTTAGGTTATGAGCTATAAACTTATAGTTCAAATCCTATTGTAATTGAAAAATCTAGCGTGAGAGAAGTGGCAAAAATTGAAAATTTATATTTAACGTTTTTAAAATAATGTTTTATGTAGTATTTATTATCCTCAATTAGGAGATCAAATCATAATATGTAGGGTATAAAAACTAATTCAAATCTAGCATAAGCCAATTAGTCCGGTCAAGACTTTAAATTTATAATTATTTTCTATTTGGTAGAAAATAAAATTGTAGTATTTTATAAAAATAAATAAATTAGGCATAGTAAATATATAAAATCTAAAATTAAATTTTTAATAATGGCAATTCAAAAAAATATTGGAAAAAAAAGATACAACCAGAAAACATAAAGTTTCCCTTATTCGTACTTTTATATATAATATAGATAAATTATCATTCAATCTTATCTCGCACCTCAAACACACAACATTAAAGAATGATAAAATCTAAACCATTCTACGAATTTTGATAAAATTCACCTTAGAATGGAAATTAAAAGCAACTACGAGAATATAAGGCTGCATTTGGAGGTGACATTATTTATGTAAGATTAGAGATGGATGTGAATCGTGATAATGATTTGTGCATAAGATATGTGTGTACATTAATTTTCTACCCAAATTATTATTCTCTTTATCATTTAATCTACACTAATTATAACTAGGATTTCGACCCGGACTTCGTGCCGGGACTGTAAAAAAAAGTTTCAAAATAAAGAATTAAAGTTAAGGCAATGCTGGTTGTTGAATCATATCCGCTTCAATACTTGTGGTCATCAAGATATATGAATACGTATTAAAAGTGAGATTTATATTTTCCGTACAGTGTTGGACGGTATAATTACTACCAATTCAACTTGTGATTAATAAAATCAAACCATCTTAGTGTGAGTCAAAAGACTTTTAACATTTAATCATATAGTTTAGCTTTTAAACAAGTAAAAATGACATCAACAAAAATTACAATGTTGCTATTTGCATTTGTGCATGGGATTCCAATGACATTTAAGGATTGTAGAAAGGAGTAAATTGAGATACATTATCACTTTGTTCGGGAAAAAGTACTTAGAAGGGAAATTGAAGTGAAATATATTAAGACTGAGTACCAAGTCGTAGATGTGTTTAACAAAGAAATTAATGGTTCAAAATTTGAAGAGTTAAGATGATTTGAAATGACCACAAAACCAACAATTAAAAAGAGTAGTCATTGAGAGGGAGTGTCAAAGTTTCACCGAACTACTATAATATTTTCCAAAGCTTCATTCTTTACCGAACATTGGCTTGCCAAACTAACTACTCTAGATTTTTATAATTGGCTTGACAGAATCCGGCCAAGTTTGATACCTACTACTCTTGATCTTTCTAAGCTTCATTTCTTACCGAATTGGCTTGCTAATTTCAGCCACGAGTTTGCTACGTACGAGTTAGGTAAAGGTAAGTTAGAATTAAAAAGGCAATGTCAGGAGAATTAATTGCTAGCAGAACCCTTAATGGTTAACGAATATAAGAAAAAAAAAGTTTGCTCAATAATATAAATAGGAATAGCATTACAAAGAGCCTACAATCTATACTTTTGGGCTTGTGGGGTGGGTTTTTTTTTTGGCCATACTTGTGGGGTGGGTTAGAGGAGGAAGAATCGTTTCTAATTGGGTTGGGTTAAAGAGGATGGCTTACTTTGGGCCATGAAGCGGGGTATCGTGAGCAAATCTTAACCCATACCATATGACCATATCCAAATTTAGAAGGAAGTCCAACGTAAATACGACTCTCTGAGCTAAGTTTGCCAAAAGAATCCACATATCTGACCAATATCAAATAGCATATTTGATTAATATAATAACTATCACAATTCGTTGAACCAATATTAATCAAATTGGAATACAATATATGTTATTGCTGTCATCCATGTATGACACTATGACAGTATGAGATCACTTTGTTAGCACAATCGATGCCCCCATTGCTATCAAACATGTACATATGAGATCACCAGCAGTAGCACAATTTGAATTGGCTTTATATAGTAAAATAAAGTATAGTAGTATTGAAGCGAGTTTAGCATTAGTCCAGCCGCAGTAAACGAGGGAACTACCAAAAAAAATACTAAAACCTTGAGCTCGAGGATGCTTTAGTTAACGATGATATAAAACTGAGTCACACTTAGTGCCCATTTGGCCTAGTTTAAACCTCTTCTGAAAAATTGTTTCTGGAAAAAGTTTCAATTTAGAGCTTCTGATTTTTAGTTCAAAAACAACTGAAAAACACTTCTGGATTTTCCGTTTGGTCCAGCTTAAACTTTTTTCAGTATATAAGCTGTAAAATAAGTTGGGTCAAACGGACCCTTAATATGTCCTTCTAAATAAGTCGATGAAAAAACTTCTGATCTAATTTGATAACATGGTTGAGACCTTTCTGTGCCCACTTCGCATAATTTCTATCACACCACAAACAAATAGAAGCAATCCTATTACTACTATTTTTTTCTTTCAAATTTAAGTTTTTGGCATTTTGTAATGTAATGTAAAGATGTAATGGCTAGCAAAATTTTGGAAAAAAGAAAGAAAAGGCTAAAAGAAAAGTCCTTATCCAAAATGGAAAAGCGATGTATACTAAAAATTCATGAAAAATTTCACTCTAAACAAACAGAACCTCAAATATTTTTTTTAAAAAAATTATGAAGAAAACTAGAAAAAGTAAAATAAAATGGGAAAAAACAATTTCCCTCCATCAGGAGCAGACAAACCCGACCCGGTTCAGCACCAATCATCACTTTCAGTTCCATTCCACCGTTCTCTTTGGGAATTCCGTTGGCTATTACATCAAAACTCACACTCCTCCTTCCTCACGCTTTGTATTTTTTTCCCTTTCACTTTCTTTTCCATTTTCTCTCCATCCAAACAATGGAGAGCTTAGCCCTCCATTCCTTCTCCACTGCCACCACCACTTCCTTCTCGCTTTCCTCCCGCACTTCCCTCCACCTCCGCTCTAAACCAATCTCCAAATCATCCCAACCATCCATTTCCCCATCCTTGTCGTTCCCCACCCTCCGATCTCCGCTCAAACCTCTCTTATTTTCCCCACTTTCCAGACAGCCCAAGCCTTTACTTTCCCCTATTTATGCCACCTCTCAAAACGACAACACCCCATCCAATGAAACGACAACCCCTCCTCCCCCTCCTCCTCCTCAAGGAGCCAAACTCCTTCCTTTCTTTATCTCAATTTCCATTGGCCTCATTGTTCGTTTCCTGGTCCCAAAGCCCGTCGATGTAAGCCCGCAAGCATGGCAACTCCTTTCCATCTTCTTATCGACAATTGCAGGTCTAGTGTTAAGCCCCTTACCCGTCGGAGCATGGGCTTTTCTAGGCCTCACAACTTCAATTGTCACCAGAACGCTGACGTTTACGACTGCCTTCAGTGCCTTCACCAACGAAGTCATTTGGTTGATTGTCATTTCCTTCTTCTTCGCTCGTGGGTTCGTTAAAACGGGGCTTGGGGATAGGATCGCTACTTATTTCGTCAAATGGTTGGGGAAAAGCACGTTGGGTTTGTCTTATGGGCTGGCTTTGAGTGAGACCCTGATTGCGCCGGCGATGCCTAGTACTACTGCCAGAGCCGGTGGGGTTTTCTTGCCGATTATAAAGTCTTTGTCTTTGTCCGCCGGGAGTCGGCCTGGGGATTCATCATCTCGGAAGCTTGGAAGTTATTTAGTTCAATCGCAGTTTCAGGTCCGTGGTATTTCTAGTTTATTAGTGATTGATCGCCTTATGTAATTATGATTGTTAATAATTTGAAGGGAAGAAATTTGAATTTATGACTGTTAACTTTAGCAGGAAGGTTTCTGTTAGTATATTAATTCGTATTTGGGTTATAATTAACCAATTTCTCTGTGGCTATGTGAACTTTTGAATATCTTCTTTATTATATACTTCAAATTTTTCTTTGCTGCATTAGTGCCTTTGGCTTATGCGTTATTCATGGATGGTATGTGACAGTGTGCTGGAAACTCTAGTGCTCTTTTCTTGACTGCAGCAGCTCAAAATTTGCTATGCCTCAAATTAGCAGAGGAGCTTGGTATTATAATTTCAAGTCCTTGGGTTTCATGGTTCAAAGCTGCTAGTTTACCAGCAATTGTTTCTTTACTGCTCACTCCGCTTATTCTATACAAGCTTTATCCTCCCGAAACCAAAGATACACCGGATGCCCCTGCAATGGCAACAAAGAAACTAGAGAGCATGGGCCCTGTCACAAGAAATGAATGGATCATGGTTGGAACAATGTTTCTTGCAGTTTCTCTGTGGGTCTTTGGGTAAGTGGCATGTATTATCCCGATTCAAGTTTCTTTGGATTTGAACTGACATGTTGATTTTCTTCATTTCTCATGTTTGTTTGTACATAAATTTTGTCTATGCATTTCTATAATTCTATTGAAAGGCCTATATATTCCTTAACTTCCACTAGTTTTTCTCCTTTCTTTTCGCGAAGCTATGCTAATGTGAAGTTCTAGTTTCATGCCGATGTCATAACGTTATAATGCGGATACCATCTAATACTTTTGATGCTTATTTTGAAAGGAATATTTGATTAGCTCTATGACATGTATAAAACTAGGACAGCAAGACAGCAAGAATAGGTAGAGGAAGTTAGATGCATCTACTAACTGAAACTCTATCAGTTGCCACTTGGGGACTTGGATATTTAGAAATGGTTTATTTTGAGGAAATTTAGTCTGAAGTAACTAAACACGATTGTTCATAAAAATGAGTGATGATTTGTCCTTCTCAGTTAGTTGTTCTCACCATAATGCCAACAAGGTTTTATCCTTTAAAGGCAATTATAAACTTTTTGTCGGTTTTGGTTTTTTCTAGTGAAACAGATTTGTAGATTTGACATGTATGTCTTAATTGTTCTAACTATTGGTCCTACCATTTGGAGGACTATATTCACGCATGACATAAGCTGCAAGTTTCAATGTATGATTTTTGTGGTGGTGTTTGCTTTTGCACAAATAATTTTATTACTTTTCTAATTGGTTGATATTTCCTGAACCATTAACCAGAGAAACTCTTGGTATACCAAGTGTTGTGGCCGCAATGATTGGTTTGTCTATACTCCTTTTGTTAGGAGTGCTTGACTGGGATGACTGCTTGAGCGAAAAGTCAGCATGGGATACATTGGCTTGGTTTGCTGTTTTGGTAGGCATGGCAGGCCAATTGACAAACCTTGGGATTGTAAGCTGGATGTCTGGTTGTGTAGCCAAGGTTCTCCAGTCTATGTCTTTGAGCTGGCCTGCTGCATTTGGTCTTCTTCAGGCATCCTACTTCTTCATCCACTACCTATTTGCAAGTCAAACTGGTCATGTAGGAGCACTGTACTCTGCTTTCCTTGCTATGCACTTGGCAGCTGGAGTGCCTGGTGTATTAGCAGCTCTGGCTCTAGCTTATAACACAAATCTTTTCGGTGCCATAACACATTATAGCAGTGGTCAGGCTGCTGTCTACTATGGAGGTGCATCTCTTTTGCCTCATGCTATACTTAACTTTCTGCAGACTATGTATTCTTCTCTCTCTAATGCATATGACAAGGCACCTTGTCTTTCCACACACTCCCACAACCTGTTTTATGTCTGGATTTATTGTTGCTAATTTACCTATCTATCTATCTTCCTTGTGTGTGGGTACTTACATGTCCATTTATGATAGGGGAAATAAGAGAATATGCCTAGGTAGCCATTTGGCAAGAGATCTATTCTCAAATTCCCATATTGGATGTCCTTGTTCTTCATATCAAATGGTGAAATCTTTGAAAAAAAAAATCCAAATCATCCGAGAAAACATTTTAATAGTGTTTCTTTAGTTAAAGATTTGCTTCGGTAACTAATGATTTCCTTTTATTTACAGCTGGATATGTAGACCTGCCTGACGTATTCAAAATGGGATTTGTCATGGCATTGATCAATGCCATCATCTGGGGTGTTGTTGGAACAGTCTGGTGGAAATTTTTGGGCCTCTACTGATTAAATTACCCCGTGAGTGTCATTCTTCCCTGTTGTAAGAAGTCACATTTGGGGAACAATTGAGCTCAGTTTACTTCGAAGAAAATTTTCATAGTCATAGCTTTGGCTCTTTTTTTTTTTTTTTTT
>AWUE01021100.1:0-69639 GCA_001974825.2 Corchorus olitorius | reverse complement strand
TTTTTTTTTTTAATGTTATATAACTATTTATTTAACATTTTGGGAGGTTTATATTGCTTATTCAAAAATGATTTGATTTTTTATAGAGATGCATCCATTTTTCTTCACTCGAGATGCAAAGTGTAAGAGTTCTTTATTCTGCTAATAAATCTGCAAACTCCAATCATGACAGTGAAGAAATTGATGTTTTTTTTTTCCAAATCAGAATTTTGGACATTAGAATTAGAACTGAACATTTAATCTAGAACATTATTTCAGGTGTGAAACTCTCTGAAGAGAGAAAAGAGGGAGACTGATGGGATTATTTTGTCTGATCCAGCTAGTTTTACAGGTTCACTTTTATTTTGCAAACTAAATAAATAGTGGTGGTATGTATGCAGATGTCGAATCGAATACAAAGCTAAGATATCAACTGTTCTGGTATCAACATATTATTGATGACAACTGTAATAATGTCTTTAATTTCATTTGATTGCAACTGTGTTCCCAATTAGGATTTGCCAATTTAGGAACATGTATTGCTCCATTACCATTACACATGTTATGCTGGCTAATAAAAGGATAAATGGACTCACTCACCATCCTGGTACACGTACTCGATACAGAATAATTTCTGCAAATTTCCAGAATACGACTAGGATATTTTCTCGAAGTATTATGGATTTTGTCAATGGTTCAAGTAGGGATGCAATCGGGTAGGGTACCCGCAAATTTTGACGTACCCGTACCCTAATCCTATTATCTTCTAGAGTACCCGAACCCTATAACTACCCGGTTATTTTTTAAAATCACTACCCGTACCCTACCCGTATAATATATCAACTACCCGTTAACTACCCTAACCCGATAAAAAACCCGAATTTTTTTTTTTGCTTTATAATTAAATAATAATAAATAGATTAAAAAATGATTAAATTAAAATTAACTTGTATAATTGTAAAATAAAGTTAAAAATTATATTTTTAACAATAAACAAATTTTAATTAGGTTAATTAGGAGTAATTTTTAAGTAAAAATATAATATATAAATAAAAATTTAATATTAAAATAATTAATTAGTAACCGGGTTCGGGTAATGGGTACCCTAAGATCACTACCCTACGCTACCCGAACCCATGACGGATACTAAAATCACTACCCGTACCCTACCCTAACCCTATTATACAATACCCTAACCCTACTTAATCGGGTCGGGTAGTGCCGGGTACCCTATTATCTATTACCCACTTACATCCCTAGGTTCAAGTCCACATCCCTGTCAATAAAATCGTTTTCTGAAAGAAAATTTCTCGATAAGTCAAAAATGAAATAAGCAAGGTTGCGAGTTATACAAGTCATTTACTTTTTCTTCATTATTGTTGGTTTTTGTTGATAAATTCATCAGGATACCAAGAGGACACAAAAGTGACCTATCTGCCTCACCTAGTTACTCGACTACAATGTGTTTCCCAAACCTCCTTTTGGTTCTAATCATTTTGGTGTTCAGTTTCCATTCTGGGATCTTGAGATCTCAAGAATTAACATGCGACTCGAATGATTTGATAGCCCTAAATGGTTTTTCAAGCTGTCTAGCTTCAGAAATTGCTGGATGGAATAGCTCTAGTTCTGATTGCTGCACTTGGACTGGTGTCACTTGTGACAATTCAACTACACCAAGCAAAAGAGTTGTCAGTTTAGAACTTGGAAGCAAAAGACTGTCTGGAACAATCTGTGATTCACTGTCAGGTTTAGATCAACTGAGAACTCTGAACCTTTCTCATAATCTGCTTCGCGGTTCCCTTCCAACCAAGCTATTTCACTTGCAGAAGCTGGAGGTCTTGGACTTGAGTGACAATTATTTAGCCGGTAGCTTCCTAGAAGAAAATCATTTATCCTCTCTCTGGTATGTTAACATATCAAAGAATAGTTTTTTCGGTCCGATTGATGAAAATCTCTGCAATTCCTCACCAAATATCCAGTATCTTGACTTATCATTTAACAACTTCTTTGGGGAAATTCCAACAGTTTTGGGGAACTGTAACTCTTTGCAGCATCTAATACTTAGTGGGAATGGATTTAGAAGTTTACCAAAGAGTATCTTCCAGCTGCAACATCTTACTGTATTACATCTTGAAAACAACAGTTTTTCTGGTCCACTAAGTGATGAAATTGGTAAATTATCTAACCTTGTTGAATTGGACATCTCCTCTAATTCATTTACAGGACTTCTTCCAGATGTCTTTGGGAGGCTTGGAAAGCTTGAACAGTTCTCTGCCAGTTCAAATAACTTCACTGGACTTTTGCCGGTCTCAATGGTGAACTCCCCATCTCTTACAAAGCTTGATCTCCACAACAATAGTCTGAATGGTCCTATCAAGTTCAACTGTTCTGCCATGACTCGTCTAACATCCCTTCATCTCGGTTCTAATAACTTCGTCGGTCCAATCCTGCATAGCTTGTCCTCCTGCAAGAGCTTGAGCGTGCTGAATCTTGGCCACAATAACCTTCAGGGTCAGATTCCTTACAATTTTAAGAATCTTGAAGCCCTGACAGTGCTCTCACTCTCCAGGACCAACCTTGTCAATCTGTCATCAGCCCTTGAGATTTTACAATATTGCAAAAACTTAACTGTTCTGATCCTTAGTGAAAACTTTCAAGAGGAACAGATGCCCAGTGATGTGAATTTGCAGTTTGGAAGCCTCAAGCTACTCAGCATAGCCTATTGTGAACTAAGGGGTTCATTTCCATTATGGTTACGTGGGCGCGAAAAATTACAGTTCTTGGATTTATCAAGGAATCATCTGAGTGGAACCATTCCAATGTGGTTCAACAGGTTCAAGTATCTATTTTACGTTGATTTGTCGAATAATTCTTTCACAGGTGAGATTCCAAAAGGCTTAACTGAACTACAGGGTCTTATTGACATGAACATTTCACTAGAAGGGCCTAATCTGGGTTTCCCATTATTCAGAACTACCACAAATGGTGCTACATTTCGTTACAACAAAGTTTGGAGTTTCCCTCCAACTTTAGACCTAAGTTACAATATGCTAAGTGGATCAATTTTGCCCAGTTTTGGGAATTTGAGAAGGCTTCATGTTCTAAATCTCAACGACAATCATTTGACAGGGTCGATTCCAGCGAGCCTGTCAGGAATGAAAAGCTTGGAGATTTTAGATGTCTCCCATAACAAATTATCTGGAGAGATACCAGATTCATTAGTGCAGCTCAGTTTTCTGTCCAAGTTCAGTGTGGCATACAATGAGCTTTATGGGGAAATTCCAACAGGAGGCCAGTTTTTGACATTTCCGTATTCAAGCTTTGAAGGAAACAATGGGCTTTGTGGTGGAAGCTATACTCCATGTCAGCCTGAACATGCTCCTATCCAATCTTCTGATGAACAAATGACAATATTTGGTTCTCAGTTTGGATATGGAGTTCTAACTGGTTTTTTTCTCACTATCGCCATCTGTTTTATGTCTGGTTGGATCCTTCCAAGACAAATTGCTACAAGTTCGAACTAAATATCTCTGCTTGACTGCTGCGACAGATATGTATCTTTTCAATGTATAGACTGTAGTTTATAGACACCCTTTCTTTCATTAGTTAGAAAAGGATTGAAATGAAACCTTACTTGAGTTTTAGAATAAATAAAGACCTTCAGCTTCGGTTAGTCTGTGAATCCAAGAGTAGAAAGATAATTGTCTTAGTAAATCTGCCAAAATATTTCTGAAACACCGCCAAATATTTTTTTTTGTTCATAAACAAGCATATATAGGAAATTAGGATAATTGTTATAGAAAAAGTAACTTCCAAATTAAGATGGATAGAATTCTCTTGTATTTGGATTATAACACACATCACGGACTCTGTCAAAGAAACCAGGATGCCAATCAAGCAAATATGCCACATATTTAGCTTCTTCCAACCCTAGCCTAGGTTTCTGTTTCTTCATATTCTTTGGCGACTCAAATTGCTTCATAGATTTTCCTTTCGAGCAAAGCATTCAAGACGATTAAACAGAGCTTAAGCAAGGTAAAATTGTTCACGTTCTTGTTTCATAGTACAGGAAAGAAGCCTCACTGGCTAAGAAAGAAAAAGGAAGAGAAACCATTGTAACTCTCCCATATCCCTGGGTTTGAATAAAGCCGAAGGCCAATGGGCTCCAAGCAACTAGAGGCATAAAACAATGTTAGTAGTGTTTTATAATTACAAGCAAGACCTAAATTTACATTACATAACCATCCCCATCCCATCCCCATCGACGAGGCTTTTCAAGTCAAGACCTGTCTAGAAGAAGTGCCTCCCAAAACTTTGGATTATCTATTTCATGCTATACACATCAAATATAAATAGCATTTACCTATCCTAGCAACAAAAGAAAAATGGTAAATTTTCTATGATAAATGGTTATGGCTGTTAGGTGCAACCACAGAAGAGCTCGTTTAACCAGAGCAGGATACTTCCCTTTTTCTGCTCATTTTCATCATCACAAACCTTCCAACCCATTTGATTCCTGGAACTCATGAACTGAACTTAACTTCTCAAGAATTAACCTTTCTTGCTTGGCATCTATTGCATTGAAGTTAAGAATTCAAGAAATCGACTCCATAAAATCAACATTGAAGATATGAATGAAACATTGATCATGCATGCACAAACACTGTAACAACCAAGTGATGACTTCACTAGGCTTTTCTAGTCTTACAATCAATAAATCTCCTCAGTAACATTTTAGTAACAGCATCTGAGATCTTACAACTAACTTTGACATTAAGTGACTCAACTAACTGGCAGAAATATTCTCGAAGCATTATTTTATGGATATGCCTGGAACTGGCATCCAGATTGTGATGGGGCAAACTCCCTAAACTTAAATTATGCGATGGCACCATTTTTGTACTTGAGTGCCTGATTTGTATTGCTTTATATAACGGCTATAGGCTTTAAACTTTTGGCATGTGTGTATGCATGTTATGCAATCATCATATAATATTTATGAAGTAAACAGAAAGTTGCCAAGGATACATTCCTGATCAGGGTTCTCAGTGAAATTGGAGTGCAGGGCATTCCCTATGCTGTCTACAATGGCCGAGATAGTCATGGACGATTCAATGCATAAAATGGCTGTTATGGCATCTAATGTAGTGACCTCATTTCTAAACATAAGCCTTGCATGCGCTGCAACATTGAGAATGTGAAAAAGAATATTGATGATTGGTTACTTCTGCAATATTGTGAACAACAAAGTCCAACAGTGTCAGCAGATAAGGATGAGTCAACACATTCTCTAACATACCTTGAGCCAGGCGTATCAAGCTTTCAAGCATGCGCACCGTTGTTCTTGCTGCATTGTCCATTATGGAATGATCAAAGTGAGTTCAGCAATGGAAATCATTACTTAGTAAAAGGGATTTCTAAAGGGAAAACCTGCATTCTGTGCTGCGGATCTCCTTTGGAGTTGATAATAGCTTGAGATAACCCTTTCAGCATCTTTTGTGAGGACTGGTTTAAAGTGTTTTTTTACATAGTAAATATACCTGCAAGACATCTACAAAAGCTACTACCTCAAATGGTTCAAGGAGATACAAAAAAAAGTGGTGGTTGAGATAAATTTTCGTAAGATGAGAATTATCTAGAAAACCAACCAACCAACCCCCTCCCTACAAACTGGGGTTGCTAACAGAAGAATGATTAATGCTTATTCAAATATTTTAGGGAGTGATCTGATAGATTGATATACAAAAGCCACATTTTTACCTCCGAAGGATAGGAAGTGGCCACATATTTCCTAGATCCTCATCTTCCTTGCTTTCTTCAGATTCTCCCTGTAGTTAGTTTTAAAAAATTAACAATCTGGACATTTATATTCAATTTCCCCCTGGTATTTGAGGTCAGAGATTTATTCAAATGCTTATACAAGATGTACAACTTTATGAGCACATTACCTCAGCTAGAATATGCGATGATACAACTGCATCCCATTCTGGGTTTTTTGTATCCAAGAGGACTAGAACAATATCAAATCTGCTTAGTAAAGGACCAGAAAGTGCCGTATTGACAGAGAGAGCTAGATTTGATTAAGGATAATGCAATACAAATATAGATAAGAGAAAAATTCGGAAAAAACCTAGAATAATTATTTAAAGAGGGGCTTGGGAAGAATCATCAAGAAACAAAGTTAGAGCAGTTAGTACAATCTTAATCCACATTTACCTACAATGAATGTTCAGGTAAGGTGGGAAGAAGTAGAAATTTTCATATATAATGGTAAACAATACACAGAAAAAACAAGTAACTTAGAATTTGAAGGTCAATAAAACTAGTTCTCCAAATTGAAGTGATACGTTGATCAGGATCATAATTTCCTTTTGGATTTGTTGCACCAAACACAACTGTTCTGGTACTAAGAGTTGTAACGAGGCCAGCCTGAAAATACAGAAAAATGCCAAAACTTGTTTACCAGCCAGGCTCACACCAACCAGCAAGTAAAGCATATTAGAAATAAAAATAAGTAAAGAACAATCGATGGATTCCAGAGAAAGATATCTAAACAATCATAAAAAATAACTACATATACATATCGTAATTCGTAATATATTAAGTGTAAGTTAGTCAGCAAGCTGCCTGTGCCATGCTGGTGGTAATGACTATAAGTATTCTAACAATACCTTTGCAACACTTATAGTCTGCTGCTCCATTGCTTCATGTATGGTTGCCCTATCATGCTCTCTCATACTAACCCACCCCCAACCCCAAAAAGGAAGAAATAAATCAAAGTAAATAAACAAGTAAAGAATAATAATAATAATAATAATAATAATAATAATAATAATAATAATAATTAATTCAGTAGCCTCTTGAACGAGCAAGTTGAATGACCAAAATAAGCAACTTCATAAACAGCTTTATAAGAGAATACATTCAAGTATACATATTTTGATAGTCATAAAATTATGACGTTCTATTTGATGTACAAGATGAATAAACTGTTTTGAGTACATATTTGTTAGTAATATAGTTTGATAATTCAAAGCCGTACCTATCAAATTCATCAATACAACAAAGCCCTCCATCTGCCAAAACAAGGGCCCCAGCTTCCAACATCCACTCCCCTAGTAGTATCCGAAATACAGTTAGCACCCCATAAAACTTCCATAATTTGACGAAAATCAAGCAGAAGCCATGAGTTTTAAAGTACTTGTCCTCAAATAAACAGAGAAACAACAAAATTATAAAGCCCATGCACCATGCAAAATTTTCTTAAAACAAAGAAGAAAGATCAGGAAGCATAAGGTTGTAATAACAATTTAATTCATAGTTTGTTACCTTCAAAATGATAATCAAATATTTAGTACTAACATATTTTCAACAATCAAATGGTTAATTATAGTGTGCCAGTTACTACAGCCATTAAATTGTAGCACCAGCCAAGTGAATAACATGATGACCGTAGAATCCCCTTCCAAAGGAAAGGCAGTTAATTGTGAATATGGTTAAATTTGCCACTTTCTACATATCAAAATCTAAACCATGAATTTACACCCCTTAGCCAAACATTCACACAGTTTTTAATATTTTCTAATAATATCACCCTTAGCCAGTTTATGATAGACTCCAGCAGAATGAACTACAATCATGTTATACATTTCGTTTGACAGTAACAAGCATTGTCATTTCTGATTCATGATTATTTTCTTCGACTTCACAAAATTAATCATAGTACATGATCACACTGTAACGTTATCAGCTAATGATAGAATCTCTTCCAAAAGGCAGTCTGAAAGTTTTGATAAAGATAAAATGAAAGTTACCACCATCCTTGACTGCAGTAACAGTCAGTCCAGCACTGGTACTTCCCAACCCAGTAGTGATGACCGATCGGTTGCTTAGTTTTGCAGCAAATTTCAAGAACTGAGACTTTCCAGTACCTGTAGAAAATTTTCTATTAATTTTTACATGATATTGATCTTGCTATTCGGACACTTCAAAGATTTCAAGTACATTCTTAATCTTTCTGAATCATAGAGAATTGTTAGTTGGATAAGCTTGCAGTTGCAGTTATGAGACAGGCCATATAAAAGTATATGCCTGTAGCAAGTCTGTATCTCAGCTATTTGGAAAAAGGTCTGAACAGGGGCCAGGGCTACTGAATTACAGTCTGAAATGGGTGACTAACCACCCAGTGTATTAGGGTTTTGGAATTTGGGACAATTATGCTTTCTCAGATTATAACTTGAAGTACTGCAGAGGACTATAGCCAATTACAATTCGCTAGTGCCAAAATATTGAAACCATTCTTTATGACGTTACAAAATGTAGGTTAACAATTTATCAGCTATGATGCAGATGAATATACCAAGAAACATGTCATTAAAATGCTTCCAAGGAATATAGGTCATTACATATGGTTTATCACTTCATGCGTATATGAAAGCGTAGTAGATATACAAGAAACAATGAATTATTTGATACTGAAAAAAAGAAACTTTACCTGGGTCACCAACCAAAAGCAAGTGAGACTCTCCTCGAATCTTTGTCCCAGAAGCATCAACATGTTGGACACCACCAATCAGGGTCAGTGCAACTGAGATCAAGGAAGTAAAAGTTCAGTATGTAAACTACATACACATGCACGTGTTAACACACAGAGATGGAGAGTGGATATGAGATCACAGAATACCTGCAAGTTTCACAGTGAACAGTCCAAAAACTTGTGGGCAAATTCCTCGAAGAATAGCATTTCTCCCTGGGTTAACATTAAGCCACTTTAATTTTGCAGGAAAATATAGCAACAAATGCAAAATAATAGAACAGCTTTAAAGAAGTAAACATCTAATCATCGGAAAGACAATGAAAAATGCCCCATGAAGGGAAAAAAATGAAAGTATGAAACCGCTAAATAATCACGAAGACAAATCACATTATAACATGCAAATTTGTAATTAAATAAATATATGACAGACTGTTCTTACCTTTCAGTGGAGCATGTTTAAAGTCTGACCAGAATTGCTTGAATTGCATGGAAACATCATCAGGAATATCAATGTCTGATTTTAGCTCATTGGTTCTCCTATGGAAAAGAGAAATAAATAAAGCAAAAATAGGTATGTGCAGTTACTATAATTTCCACTAAAAAGTGCTTTAAAATAACTAACTTTTTTTACTAGAATAAGACAATTAATTCACAAAAGCACGGGACAAATAATTGTTATTAAGGAGCTCATAAACTAAAACTAAAGCATTGCTTGAATAGTTACAGACAGATATAAGGGACTGGGACAAGTCAGAAAAGTGAAACAGGTTAACCTTTGTGTTATGATTGTTTTCTCCTCTATTTTTACTCATAAACAATGTAGGAAGAATTGAAACTTACAGAGAGCACTATTAATTGACTTGCCAAGCATGCAATGCACTCACATAAATAAGTGTTACTGAGAACATGATCTCATTAACAAAAGTCAGAATGTCATTTAATCTCAATCCTACTTTTAGCTCACTAAATGTGCTAAAAAGTAGGGATGTCAATTGTCCCCGTCCCCGGTGGGGAACCCGATTCCCCGCCCCGACGGGGACGGGGATGGGGAATTATTCGGGGTACGGGACGGGGATGGGGAATGAATTTCATTCCCCGTCGGGGTCGGGGACCGGGATGGGGAATGCCCTCCCCGCCCCGTCCCCGAAATATATATTTTGAATTATTTATATATAAATTATATGTGTAAGTTATATTTTCTAGAGATATATAAGTATATATGTTGGACTAAAACTTAACATAGATAGATATATATATATATATATTTTATGTTTATTAATAATGTGATATTTGTATTATTAATATGTATTATGTTAATTTAATAGTGTTGTATTTATTAATAATATACACTTATAATGAAAATAATGTGATAAAACTAATTGGACTGAAAAAAGGTAAATTAATTATTGTTATTATTATTACTAACATTATGTTTATTTAAAATTTTACAAAACTTTTTATTTAATAAGATAAAAAAATATTTTTAATAATATAATAATATATTATTTTATTATCAAATCCGGGGAACGGGGATTCCCCGTCCCCGTCTAATCCCCGCGGGGTAGGGGATGGGGAATTAATTTCGCTCCCCGCCGGGGACGGGGACGGGGACAGGGACGGGGATGGGGACGGGGAATGGGTTGCTAATTCGGGGACGGGGACGGGGAGTATACCCCCTGCATATTCCCCGCCCCGTTGACATCCCTACTAAAAAGGGTTCAGTCCTGTAATAGGAAACCATTTGCCCGAAAATAAAGATGCTGGCATATTGACCAGCAGAGCTCATGAGTATTCACGACGGAGACCAATCAATATGGCTAGTGATACCTGTTATAGACATGCTTAACAAAGACAGTGAGAACGAAAGTCGCACAACGGGAAGGTCAACAACTTACCATCATAAAGGATAGATAGTTATTTCTATATTGCTCAACCAAACTACATGAGGTCAAAATTATTCGAGGTCAGCAGGCCTTCAGGTTTGTGTTACAGACCAAATCAGTCTGGAACAACCATATTGTTTGAAACAGACAATCATTCTGAACCATATGAGTTATAAGAATCTTCCTTTTCTCTCAGTTCAACAAAAGTGGCATCCGAGAAAAGTGACAAAATCATGGATTTTGATTTACCTCACATGATTGGCAATTAATATGGGATCAAGATCACAGCGCACATCTTTTAAATCGGGAGACCACTTAGCAGTCAAGATCCCTGAAACAATTACATCATCTGGACCAGCAAGAGTTCATAAGCCCATAAAAAGTTAGAGAACGAAATTAAATAACCCCAAAACAAGTATGACTAAAATTAAAGGGGAAAAAACATACTAATAATGCACAGCAGATTTTTAGTTATGATATTCAGACACTATACTGAAATATAAGACATGGTAAGGATAGAAGCTGCAAATATAAAAAAAAAATATAAAACATCTCATTGTACTCTACGAAGGTGTGGACAAACAGCTATGCTAACAGCAATCTCAACAACATTTTCATTAGTGATAGTGTTATACCAGATTTTCTGGACTTCTTTAGGTTAGATTTTGTTAAAAGGCAATCATAAGCCTTTTTAGAGTAAGCAGACGCTTAATGCTGATTTTTTTTTGTTTGTTTTTCACTTGTTACAGCCAGCCAAGTTTGGAATTCAGTACAACTAACTCATCATGTGTACTGTCATAATAGATCTTAATCATTTTTAGGAACAATTACATCAGCAGACAATATCTTGAGGGCGGATAAAAGGCAAACAATAAAAACAAACAACACAACCAAGATGGGTTATGGTCTTATGGACCTCATCAACCTCAAATTCGTTTCTCCATGATGTGCCATAATCATATCCTTGCATGGTTTAATGTGTTTGATCTACAGTCTTATGCAGTTTACAAGCTACGTTGCACATATTGGCCATGTTCAATGATTCCTAACTCTGTTCTTGTGATTCAGAAACTTCAGTATTGGTTGCAGATCTGTAATATATATTCTTCAGCTACTATTAATTCCTGATTTTTGATTTCATGCATACACCTTGCATCTTCTTTAATTTTTAGACAGATTGCTGAATAAGGGGTCTCCCATTTGCCGGTAAAAGTACACATATGGTCCCTGAAGTGAGCTGAAATGTTCATTTTGGTCCCTGAAGTGAAATTTTGTTCAATTGAGTCCCTAAAGTGAAGGGTTAGGAACAATTAGGTCCTTCCGTCAGTTGCACCGTCAAATTCTGCTGATATGGCACTGACGCCGTTAACTTTCTGTCGGCGGCACTTAGGTGGACTGCCACGTCACCTTTTTTATTAATTTTTTTCAAAAAATAATTTTTAAAAAATTTGAAAATTTATTTTTTGAACTAAAAAATTTCGGTTTTTTATTTTTTGATTTTTTAATTAAAAAAAAGATTTTTTTGAAAATTTTTTTGAACTTCTTTCTGAAAAAACAGAAAAGAAGAAAAAAAAATCAAAATTCGTTTATATTTCCTTTTAAAAAAATTTTTTTTGATCCAAAATTTTTTTGAACTTTTTTCTTCTTCGAAAAAACAGAAAAAAGGCAAAAAAAAGAAAAGAAGAAAAAATCAAATTTCTTTTTTCTTTTCCTTTTTGATTTTATTCAAAAAATCCAAAATCATTTTTTTGAGAAAAATAATTTATTTTTTTGAAAAAACAAAGAAAAAAAGAAAATAATAATAATAATTTTTTTTCAAAAAAATATTTTTAAAATTTTTTTAATAAAAAACCTGACATGGTAGTCCACCTCAGCAACATCGTCAGCAAAGTTAACGGCGTCAGTGCTACATCAGCGAAATTGACGGTGCAATTGACGGAAGGACCTAATTGTTCCTAACCCTTCACTTTAGGGACTCAATTGAACAAAGTTTCACTTCGGGGACCAAAATGAATATTTGAGCTCACTTCAGGGACCATTTGTGTACTTTTACCCCCATTTGCCACCTCGAACAAATGCAACCTAAATGAGAAGAATTCTACATATTTGAATGCAGGCAATAGTTAAGGTCATTAAACTCAGTACAAGTTTATTTTGGCTGTTTTAGCTAACTTAGCCCAAAATGTGGGTTGAGTGTTTCCCGGGCAATATTCACTATATTTTCCTTATTGAAGTTAATAATGGCAGGAGAAGAACCCCAAATAAACTTCTATACATTTCTTTATTAGTATAACATCATGCAAACTTACTAAATCTGATGGAAGACTGGATTTAACATGTAATGTATGGCTAAATTGTTTCTTTTAGACCTCTGTGAATGCATAACATTAGAAAGACAAACTGCATCCTACAGCACAGTAAGAGGAGTTCCCTATTTGGATAGAATCAAACCTCGATAATGGTCAGAGAAAAAAATCGTAGATAACTTGAAAAAGAAAAGGGCTTTGCAAAGTATGGTACCTCCAGCCTTAACAGTGTCAACAAGATCATCCTGAAGAATGACAAGAATTGAACGAGGAATCACCCCAACACCCAACACCTGCGTGCTTTCTTGGATTTTTATTTCCTGATAATCATGACAGACTGTAGTATTTTCTATGCTCTGGAATTTAGTGCCTTCACAGGGTTTGGACCTCTGTTTGAACAAGTAATCTGTTACCACAATCTAAACTATACTTATCATATCATACCAATATAAACAGCAGAGAGAATATTTCCAAACTAAATTCTAAATAAAGTAATAAAAGTAAGAAGAAAAGAGAATCAAAACTCCTTGCAAGACAAAGTAAAGAGCAATTAAAAGGTATTACAAACCTGAGAGGGGCATACTGATGGCATTGTTATCGAGTTTCTTGTTTCAAGCTCAGGATAAAGAGGAAACCTACAAACATTTTCAACCCAACTGACATTCAGCTTAAGACCTAAGAATATCAGGTGAGCTGCCAGCAGAGAAAGTATGACATGTGAACAAGATCATGCAAATTTTTTTGAGTGTAAAACCCAAATCTAGCCCCATCAACATTATAAAAGAATGAAGGCACTAAAACATGCATTCAAAAAAATTCAGTCAATGCATATTTATATCACTGATTACAAAATAGAAGCAATGAAGTTGCGATTATCCATGTATTATTGACATAGTGAATTATAATTGCACTGCCCACTAGGTGGAAATACCAGTCTAATCCAAGTAGAGGGTGATTAACTTCCGAAAAAAAGCACATCTGAAGTGGTTATTCTACAGGGAAACAAAGAGATATCTAATTTCCTAAGCTTGAAAGTTATTGAGTATGCTCAGAAGATAGCCTTGCTCAATCTTGTTTACCATTAGTACAATATACAGATAACTCCAAGCCCCATAAGCTCTATAAACGACATAAGGCAAAACCACCATCCTTAAATCATGGAAACAACATTCAAAACCAGAAAATGCATTGTTTAATAACGAAACTTAAGGATTGATGCCCACAGAATTAGTCTAGTAGAGCTGTTGTTCACTACCCTTGCTCTGTTTCTATTCCTTAGAATAGCATGTTTCATTTACAGCAATACAAGCACACCCCTTCATATAAGTAAAAGAAAAACCAAGATCGAGCCATTGACTGTAAAGTTCTATTCCTAACCATCATTCTATATCTGTACTAAGCAATTTAGCAACAATGAAATACATCAGAGCTATCTATCAAAGAAGACCAAATTCGCCGCACTAGAAGAATGTTGTACACTAGACAGTTGTATATATCCTTCAAACTTACATGTACTTGCATTTCTTGCATTGATATGTCCTCTGCCCCTCATACATCTTCACTGCTCCAGATCGAATTACAGTCCCCTTGAGGGTAAGAAGAATTCCTCGGTGTTTTACTCTTACACGCCCAATACTTGGAAAAGTCTCTGTGACAAAGGTCACCCATAAATAGAACATCCAAAGCAAATACCAATAAGAACAAGAATACATAGTATGGTTGTGTCTGTGTACACGAGTGACAAAAGAATCCAAGGAAATGAACAGAAGCAAACCAGGACATTCGAGAGGAGAACCGCTGACATTGAAACGAACATGAATGAATTTCTTTTCAATTCCTTTCTCATGCGATGCCATGCTCTTCAGTACTCTTTTCTGTACATAAGCACATCAAATACATGCAGTGTTGTGTTTGTGTGGTTAAATTACAACCGTGAAAGAAAAAATCGTCATAAAAATTGATTATTTATGTCCATACCCATATATAAAATCCTCAGTTCTAGATATTTTCCTGTTCTTGGTTAAAAGACTACATAAAGAAATAGGTTCACAAGACATACCCACTTAAAATTCTTAACTTTAGGAAGCTTAAATTGGGGAATCAGTAGTATGAGCAAAAACCCACACTCAATTCTTAATTAAGGAACCTCTGATAAAAAGAATAAAAGAAATACATGAGCATATAATGTTTGAGTTAGATGAGATTACATGAGCCAAAATGGCGGCTTGGTCAAAGTCTCTCAAGTAGTCGGTTGGGTTGGCAAAGACAAGGCGAGCTAGAGTGGGATCTGCATCCATCAGCTCTGCATATCTACACAGAAAAAAGAAGAAATGAAAATGTTAAAAGACTAGTAGAAGCTTCGGAAAAGAATGGAAGAGAGAGAGTATTACTCGACGAAGAGAGGGTAATGGAGTTTAGGGTCAGGAGAAAGAAGGATTGAGCGAAGCTGATCGGCGTGGCAGCGCAGCAGATACTCCGCGGCGGAGTGCAGCCGCATGGGTACCTCATCCTCCTTTTGCGAATCTGAATCCATGGAGTCTTTGGAATAGTTGCACAGCACCGGCCACCGAGAGAAGGTAATCAAAGGTTAAGGTTATGCAATGTATTGGCGGGAAACGGCTATAGTTGGGTAATGAATAGAAGTATAGAACACATTGGAAGCAGGCTAGCCCTTGATGATCTGGCCCTGCCGGTGGGTTGGGCTAAAAATAGGCAAAAACGAGATATGTAAAAACTTCACATTTTTTCATATGAACCTAAATACCCGATCATATTGGGCCCCAAGGCCCCGAACTAATACTGAGTCTAGCCGCGTCGAATCTTAAACCGGGGGATGCTTTCCTAATGTCTATTTTCTCCCACCATAAAATCCGAACTCGAGACATCAGATATTTGTTTAAGGGTGTTTTAACTTCTCCCTTTCAACCCAACAGACACTAATAAAACCTCACGGCATTATTCGTGAGGAATTTCCTAGAGTAAAAAATGATTAAAATTTGTTTGTGTTTACACTTTACTTGAAATATGGCTGTAATTAGACCATCTCTTGATGTGTCACACATTGCAATTTGGGTTTATAGATAATTCTAATTACATGATTTTTAATTGGTGATTGCAAGTTATCTCTTTGTTGAGCAATGAAGACAATGGACAAAGACGGAGAAGAAAGAAAAAAGTTGGGAGTAGATAGAAGTATAAAGTAAAAGTACATGTCACTAAGGGTTGCTTCAAGTGTCAACTAGCTTATGTGGTGCAATTTATCCTCTCATAGTTATAAAATGACCAAATTGCCCCTTATACTATAATAAAGAGGGTATGTGCCTATGTGGGTAGGAGATAGATGAGTTTTTTTTTGGCCAGAAGATAGATGAGTTTCAAAATGCACATCAGGACTCAGGAAGCACATTCAAACATCTAAAAATATCACGTCAGAATGGTTTTAACAACTGACAAGTTCTCTAGGCGTTCAACTACAGTTTCTATGACGGGTCGCTTTGGTGGCCACTTTTCTATACATTGCATTGCCAGCTCCGTTATCATCAGACCATCACTAGGATCATAACCTGCCTCATTCTGCATGCTCTGGCACGCAAGAGAAAATCCAGGCTTATATTCTTCCTTTGCCCAGTCGTCTGTCGCTTTAACACCTTCCGAGAGCTCATCTTCACTGGTAATTCTTTTAGTAATCAGCTCCACCAGAATCACTCCAAAGGAATACACATCATTCCATTTATATGCATCTCCCTCTCCGCCTACAAGAATATTAATCTGGCAACTTTTAACAGGCAATACAATGAAATTGCTATATGCATTTATATATATGAATAAAACAAAGACCTTATTTTCTACTCCATCTTGAAGATCTAGAGTGACATTAAGGTCACACTGAAGATACTAGGGTCATAAGTTATCACCATATATCAACTTATGCAAAAGTGCACAGGGATGTTTGTCATCCTAATTAACGAACCATGTGTTGATCAGCAAAGCAATTTGTGACTCGTATTCATCAAAACAAGTTTGCAACCAATCTGGATAAGTTGAAAAAGTACAAGTGCAAAAGGTATATTACCTGTTAATAAAAAGTGGGGATCACTATAACAAGGAGTCATGAGTGCATACTCCTTTTCAATGCTGATCGGACCAATAAATCCTCCACTTATTTGTCCGAAGTCCAACAAAAAGGGATTGCAGTCCTGTATGAGAGCAAAAACTTATATACAATGTCAAAATCAGACTCAACGATAACTACTTAATATCTGAAGGAAAGCAGTGAAAATTGACCTCATCAAGCATTATATGAGTTGTATCAATATTGTGGACCACATATGGCTCATCTTGACCATGTAGAAACCTCACAAGACGTGCAAATTGAAGTGCCACCTTAATTCTTTGGCTCCAAGAAAAATCATCTGTATATGCAATACAAATCAAACAATTAACTGCATAGGTTTTTGATTTAAATGCTACAAAATGATTTTAGATCCAATGAAGTCATCTATATGAATCAACACCAATCAAGAAATCAATCAGCTACTATTGGTAAATTTTTCCACACATGCAGGTTATACATTTCAAAAATGAAACAACATTAGCTTTCCCATAATGATGCCAGATACCACCATAGCTCGGGTACAATTATATCATTGCATAATTTATTTTAAATGGCCCAAGTACAAATAAAGAGAAGAAAAACAACACACGCCTGCCTTGAAAAGGAGTATGTACAAATAAATAGATATCAGATGATTTTCAAACCTAACCTAACTTACTTCCTTACCGTTACTAAGCCTCCTCAAACAGAATAATGACTTGGTTTTAAGCCATTCTACAACAAAATCAACCTTTACGAGCATAAATACCAAAAAGGTTTGCAGTAGAATTATCAGATACAGGAAACATAAATTGGCCGTACCTCTTGACATATAGTTATGCAGAGTGTCTAGGGGATTCAGGTCATAAACAATAGCTTTCACGTGCTTGTCATAGCAAACACCAATCAGTTTGATTAAGTTGGGGTGCTTCAGGCTTGGATGAGTTAAAATCTTCACTTCTTCCTGCAACAAACAAGAGACAACCATCACAAACAATTAAATAAAGAAAAAAGAACAATTGAATAAAAGAAACAGAAAATAAGGAAATATATAATCTCAGAAATATACCAAGATCAATCTCTTGTCATTCAATCTGTACTTGAAACGGTCTAGTCTCTCATCCCATGTCTTTACTGTAACAAGTCGAGTTTCCTCTCCAGCTGTCTCAATCTTCCCACGGTAAAGTCTACCGAATTGAGTTAATCCAATGAAGTTATCTGAATCAAAGTTGCGAGTGAAGTCTTTGAGAACACTGGAGTGGTATAGAATTAGCCTTCCACCATGGCCTTTTCCTTTTGATGTTTTTGCATTTTCTGAGCACAAAAAATGCTGACCAATGAGTATGAAGTATGCAGCTTGAACTCAAAATTACCAGCAAATTGGGAAGATAAAACAAAGAAAAACAGAACAAATCTTTCATACAAATTTTATTACAGACGTCTTTATGATATGTCTCTGGAACTGAGATATGTATTTTTCCCTAGCATTTGAATGACTTTAAATTGAAGTAAATCATTCCTGGTTTGGCATTAAGTCATAACCAATTTAAATTAACATTGTAATTTAAACCGCAACTTAGAACATGCTATCCTTCCCTTGATGAAAGAAAGTAAAACGAGTATACTGTGAAGCATTCTATACAGCACTCTCTTTTCCCAGGTTTTTGTCCCTTATCTTAGGGATTGATGATTGATGAAAAGAGGCCTTACTTTTCTCGCCTTAAATCTACCTATTTTACGGATCATCTATTTATCATACAACCTTATATTTTCTGGAAAGAAAATCAATTAATTAAAAGCATCACAAACAATAACAGGGATGAAGGAAACCCTAGAACTGAAATTACATCCATAAATTCATCCTCGACATCCACCAATCAAAACCAAGGAATGTACAACAAAAACCCTAGAGCAGAGCAATTAATAAAAAAAAAAGGGAAGAACAAGAACAAGATTAATATAAAGATAACCTGAGCCAACATCGATATTGAAACTGACGCGCTTCGCCTTCCTCCGGGAATCAGAAGCCACCATATCAGGTCGGGAAGCAGCGGAAGACGACATGTGAACAGGGACTTGGGAATCAAGCGCTAATTTCTGATCGGGAGAAGACGGGGAGGATACAGCGGTAGAGACCTCATTCCCGTCATCATATCAGTACAATATGTTTCTTCCTTCTTACTATATGTTCTATGGGAAAGAAAGAAGTCCCTTTTTTAATACGGGATGGAGAGATTTTTTTTTTTTTTAGGGAATTGTTTAAATATGATGTTGGATTGCTTGTGCTGTAAGAATTATGACAGGCATTCTTTATCAACGGCGGCTTTGTAATTTGTATGATTGTATCTCAGGCCTTTTTTTCCATAAAAATTACTGCTATCTAATTTCGAAGATATAATTTGTATTTCGGTGTCTTCTTCAATGCAATGCATCAACATTCCTCTGTTCCTAGCCATTGAACATTAAAAATTCCCTTGGCCAAAAAAAAAAAAAAACATTAAAAATTCCAACCTATTTAACCAGTTTTGATAATACTAATACTAGTGCTAATTCATTAGGGATTCCAACCCGAAAATCACATAACTATAGAATCAGTAAAAGCCAGCATGGCTTTTGACAACAGACAAGTTCTCCAGACGCTCAACTGCAGTTTCTATGGTGGGTCGCTTTGGTGGGGCATCATTTATACAGTCCATTGCCAGCTGTGTTATCATCAGACCATCACTAGGATCATAACCTGCCTGATTCCGCAAGCTCTGGCACACAAGAGAATATCCAGGCTTATGTTCCCCCCTTACCCATTTGCGTGTCGATTTAACACCTTTCGAGATGATCTCATCTTCACTAGTAATTCTTTTAGTAATCAGCTCCACCAGAATCAATCCAAATGAATACACATCATGATATACTCTTGCATGTCCATGTCCACCTACAAGAATATTAGTTTAGCAGCTTTTTAACAGGCAATACAATGAAATTGCTATATGCATTTATACATGAATTAAAAAAAAAGACCTTATTTTCTACTCTACAATAATGAAGATCTAGAGTGACATAAAGGTCACAGTGAAGATACTAGGGTCAGAAGTTACCACTATATATAACTGATCAGCAGAGCCATTTGTGACTCATATTCATCAGAACTAGTTTGTAACCAATCTGGATAAGTTGAAAAACTATAAGTGCAAAAGGTATATCACCTGTTTCTATATAGTGGGGATCACAATAACAAGTAGTCATGAATGCATACTCCTTTTCTCTGCTGATCGGACCAATCAATCCTCCACTTATTTGTCCAAAGTCGAATAAAATGGGATTGCAGTCCTGTTTATGAAAACAAAAACTTATATATATATAATGTCAATTGTCAAAATTAGATTAAACAATTACTACTTAATATATTTGAGGAAAGCAGTGAAAATTGACCTCATCAAGCATTATATGAGTTGTATCAATATTGTGGATCACATATGGATCATCTTGACAATGTAGAAACTTCACAAGACGTGCAAATTGAAGTGCCACCTTAATTCTTTGGGTCCAAGAAAATTCATCTGTATATGCAATAAAAATCAAACAATTAACTGCATAGGTTTTTTTATGTGAATACTACAAAATGATTTTACATCCATTGAAATCATCTATATGCATCAACACCAATCAAGTAATCAATCAGCTACTATGGTGAATTTTTCCACAAATGCAGGCTTATACATTTGAAAAATGGAACAAGTAACATTAGCTTCCCAGACTGATGCCAGATACCACCTTAACTTGGGTAAAACGACACATGCCCGGCAGAAGGGTACGTTTACCAACAATTCACTGTTTAAACAAAAGCACACACAAGCTAAAAGGCAAAATGACTCTCCTTTCCAATTGGTCCCAAGAAGCATATCCACAACCACACCCAAAGATTCCAGATCAAGTCAAAAACATACCCACATTTATCAGTAGGCAAAAGTACACCCTGCTAAATTGCTGAGTTGAAGAGGCAAAGGAGAAACATATCCATTACTTCCCCTAATAAATATCAGTTAATTTTCAAACCTAACCTAACTTATTTCCTTTACCATTATTAAGCTTCCTCAAACAGAATAATGGCATGGTTTTAAACCACTCTACCAACAAAATCAACCATTATGAGTATAAGGACAAAAAAGGTTTGAAGTAGAATTATCAATTATCAGATATAGGAAAACATAAAATTCATGGTACCTCTTGACATATAGTTATGCAGAGTATCCAGGGGATACAGATCATAAATAATAGCTTTAACGTGTTTTTCAAAGCAACCACCCATCAGTTTGACTAAGTTGGGGTGCTTCAGGCTTGGATGATTTAAAATCTTCACTTCTTCCTGCAACAAACAAGATAAAACCATCATAAACAATTAAATAAAAGAACAGCAAATAAGGAAAAAAATAATCTCAGAAATATACCCTCATCAATGTCTTCTTATCCAAATAGTACGTGAAACGGTCTGCCCTCTCATCCCATATCTTTGCTGTAACAAATCGAGTTTCCTTTCCAGTTCTCTCAATCTTCCCACGGTAAAGTCTACCAAATTGAGTTAATCCAATCAAGTTATTTGAATCAAAGTTATCAGTGATGTCTTCGACAGCTGTGGTGTTGCATAGATAAACGGTTCTACGGCCTTTTCCTGCTGATGTTTTTGCAGTTTCTGAGCACAAATAATGCTGACGAATGAGTATGAAGTATGAAGATTGAACTCAACATTACCAGCAAAATAGGAAGATTAAAAAAAGAAAAACCGTACAATTCTGATACAAATTTTATAATTACAGAAGTCTTCATAATGATATACTTATCTCTGGAACTGAGTTATATATTTTTCCCTAGCATTTGAATGACTTTAAATTGGAGTAAATCATTCCTGGTTTGGCATTAAGTTATAACCAATTTAAATTAATATCGTAAATTGTAACGACTGCCAAATAAGAAATTAAGAAGCATAGTTAAATGATAAAACAATGCCAGAATTGAAAATCAACTTGTTTGAATGCGCAACTAAAATATCAGAAGTGAGACAAATGTAAAAACGCAACTCAGAACATGCTATTCTTCCCTTGAAAAGAAAGAAGGAAAGAAGGAAAAACAAGCACACTGTCAAGCATTCAGCAGCACTCTGTTTTCGCAGCTTTGTCCCAAGCCATAGGGGTTGATAATTGATTAAAAGAGGGCCTTACTTTTCTCGCCTTAATATATACTATTCCTGGAAATAACTTCAATTTCAATTAATTTAGAGTATCACAAACAATAACAAGGATCAAGGAAACCCTAGAACTGAAATTGCATCCATAAATTCATCCTCGACATCCACCAATCAAAAGCAAGGAATGTACAACAAAAACCATAGAGCAGAATAATAGAAAAACAAAAGAAGGAAGAAGAAGAACAGGAAGAATGTGAAGATTACCTGACCCACCACTTTCATCGATACTGAACGCCTTGCCGGAATCAGAAGCCACCATATCATCAGTTCCCGAAGCAGCGGAAGACGACATGTGAACAGGGACTTGAGAATCAAGCGTCAATTTCTGATCGGAAGAAGACGGGGAGGATACAGCGGCGGAGACCTCATTCCCCGTCATCATATCAGGTACCAGTACCAGTACTATATCTTTCTTTCTTTTTACTAATAGAACAAATAACTATTTTCGAGGAGATAGTGAAGCAATGTTCGAGTGAGGTTTATGGGTTATTTTATTATTAAGCTTTTCTACGGGGAAAAAAACTTCTTTACATATGACGTTGAATTGGTGCCAAACAAAAAATATGACGTTGGATTGCTTGTGCTGCAAGACTAATGATTTTTTTTTCCGGCTAAGCCTAAGCCTCTGTTTCTAACAGTAGAGAAAATTCACTTCAAGAATATCAGATTCAACAAAATAATTTTTTTTCCTGAATAAGGATGAGATAATGTTAACTATTACAAGGACTTTTGTATTAGATAGGCTGCTTTTGACTGTTTTTTTTTCTTTTTTGACATCAGGCTGCTTTTGATTGTTTATATAGATACATTTTTTCCCCTGGAGAAAAGTGAGTGGTAATATTGAATGTTGGTTTGAAGCTGCTTTGATAGGCTGTTTTTGGACATTTTGCCTACATTTTGGCTCCTGAACTCTCAATTTTGGATGTTTTACCCTCTCTCAAATGATTAGGTTAACGGCACCGTCATGTCGGTGATGTGGCAATACCACATCAAACCAAATTGATGATGTGGCATTGCCACGTCAAACCAAATCGATGACATGGTAATGCCATGTCATCGACATGACGGTGCCATTAACCTAATCGTTTGAGAGGGGCAAAATGACCAAAATTGAGAGTTTACCTGAGCCAACAATTTCATTGATATTGAAACTGACACGCTTCACCTTCCGGGAATCAGAGGCCACCATATCAGGTCTCGAAGTGCAATTACAATTTTTCTTCATTTTTAGAATAGAACGAAATTCATTAGCCACCATATCAGATCCTGAAGCAGCGGAAGACGATATGTGAACAGGGACTTGGGAATCAAGCGTCACTTTCTGATCGGGAGAAGACACGGAGGTTACAACAATAGAGACCTCATTCTCCGTCATCATATCAGTACAACTACTATATCTTCCTTCTTACAATATATAGAACCAAATAAATGGTGAAACAATGTCCGACTGAGGTTTATGGGTTATTTTGTTTGGTTTTATTAAGCTTTTCTATGTTTCTTTCTTGGATGTCAATTGTTCCCCTCCCGGTGGGGAATTCGATTGCCCGCCCCAACGGGGACGGGGATAGGGATTTAATTAGGGGAATGAGGACGGGTGGGGAATGAGATTCATTCCCCGTCGGGGTCGGGGACGGGGATGGGGAATGCCATCCCCGCCCCACCCGGTCCCCAAAATGTATTTTTTTAAAACTTATTTACGTATAGTATACATATATATAAGTTAGATTTCCTAGAGATATATAGACACATATATTGCACTAAAGCTTAACACACACACACATATATATATATATATCATGTTCATTAAATGTGATATTTTTATTATTAATATGTATTATGTTTATTTAGTGTTGTATTTATTAATATTATACACTTATAATGAAAATAATGTATTTAAACTAGTTGGACTAAAAAAAGTTATTGTTATTATTATTAATATATTAATATTAATATTGTATTTATTTAAATTTTTGTAAAACCTTTCATTTATAATAAGATAAAAAAATATTTTCAATGATATAATAATATAGTATTTTTTTTTACCAAACTCGGGGAACGGGGATTCCCTGTCCCCGTCAAATCCCTGTGGGATAGGGGTTGGGGAACTTGTTTCATTCCTTGCCGGGGATGGGTACTGGGACGGGGTTGAGGACGGGGAATGTACCCCCCCCTCCCGCGCACATTCCCCGCCCCGTTGACATCCCTACTTCTGATAAGGGATGAATAGAAAGACTTTGTTTAAATATGATTTTTTTTAGGGAATTGTTTAAACGGTAAAGTTATTTGTACTACCATAAACCACATTACTTTGCTACACTATCTATATCTAACGGTTGTTAATCAAATCAAGTCCACATCCAACGGCTATAGATGGTAGTGTACAAGAATAATGTATGTAGTGTACAAGAATAGTGTACCTAGAAATAGTACGCATAACCTTGTACTTGTTTAAATATGACATGATGTTGGAAAAAAAATGACATGATGTTGGAATGCTTGTGCTGTAAGAATTATGACAGGCATGGTTCTTTTTTTTTTTAACGGCGGCTCTGTAATTTTTTTTTGGTACAAAGCGGCTTTGTATGATTGCATCTCCTGCCTTTTCCATACTTTCTGAGATATGATTTGTATTTTTAACTTTTATCGAAAGTAAATTTCCATATTCCCAAACATCTAAATGAGAATCCAACCTAAACTAAGAAATTACTATCTTAAATAACCTACTTAACAAACTATCTAACTAACAAACAAATAAAGAAAAAACGACCGTGAGATTTGAACCCAGGACCTCATGATCTAGGCACGGTGCACTCACTAGTTGAGCTAACAACTCGGATGCAAATTGTATTTTTAGTTAATCTTTCATTCTTCTCCCTTTTTTATATTTTACCTATCTTTCATAAGAACTTAACAGGATTCTCTGATATTACAAGAGCTAAACATAAAAACAAGACACAAAAAAATAGAATATCAGCAACACGACTTGAGAAATATGAATGCGAAATGATAGTGGGCATATAATTTAGTAATTTACGTCCAAGCAAGTATGCAACAAATATTTGTAGCTCAGTTAAATAGTATTAACATTAGGGGTTCCAGCCAGAAAATCACTAACTAGTTTTTATGAAAGTCAGCATGGCTTTTGACAACAGACAAGTTCTCCAGACGCTCAACTACAGTTTCTATGGTGGGTCGCTCTGGTGGGGCATCATTTATACAGTCCATTGCCAGCTCTGTTATCATCAGACCATCACTAGGATCATAACCTGACTGATTCCGCAAGCTCTGGCACACAAGAGAATATCCAGGCTTATGTTCCTCCTTTACCCAGTCGCGTGTCGGTTTAACACCTTTCAAGATGATCTCATCTTCACTAGTAATTCTTTTTGTAATCAGCTCCACCAGAACCAATCCAAATGAATACACATCATGATATACTCTTGCATGTCCATGTCCGCCTACAACAATATTAGTCTAGCAGCTTTTAACAGGCAATACAATGAAATTTGCTATATGCATTTATACATGAATTTAAAAAAAAAAGACCTTATTTTCTACTCCATAATAATGAAGATCTAGAGTGACATAAAGGTCACATTGAAGATACTAGGGTCAGAAGTTATCACTATATAATATGTATCAACTTGGCAAAAGAGTACAAGGTTATTTGTCATCCTAATTATCGAACCATTTATTGATCAGCAAAGCCATTTGTGACTCTTACTCATCAGAACGAGTTTGTAAGCAAGCAATCTGGATAAGTTGAAAAAGTATATCACCTGTTTCTAAATAGTGGGGATCACAATAACAAGTAGTCATGAATGCATACTCCTTTCCTATGCTGATCGGACCAATCAATCCTCCACTAATTTGTCCAAAGTCGAACAAAAAAGGATTGCAGTCCTGTTTATGAAAATCAAAGACTTATAGATATAATGTCAATTGTCAAAATTAGAATTCAACAAAAACTACTTAATATCTGAAGGAAAGCAGTGAAAATTGACCTCATCAAGCATTATATGAGTTGTATCAATATTGTGGATCACATATGGATCATCTTGACAATGTAGAAACTTCACAAGACGTGCAAATTGAAGTGCCACCTTAATTCTTTGTGTCCAAGAAAATTCATCTGTATATGCAATAAAAATCAAAAAATTAACTGCATAGGTTTTTTTTTTTTTTTTATGTAAATACTAACAAAATGATTTTACATCCAATGAAATCTATATGCATCAACACCAATCAAGTAATCAATCAGCTACTACAGTAAATTTTTCCACAAATGCAGGCTTATACATTTGAAAAATGGAACAAGCAACATTAGCTTCCCAGACTGATGCTAGATACCACCTTAACTTGGGTAAAATTATCTCATACTACAATCAACACATGCCCGGCAAAAGGGTATGTTCACCAACAACTCACTTTTTAAACAAAAGCAGACACAAGCTAAAAGGTAAAATGACTCTCCTTTCCAATTAGTCCCAAGAAGCATATCCACAACCACATCCAAAGATTCCAGAATAATGGCATGGTTTTAAATATCAGTTAATTTTCAAACCTAACCTAACTTATTTCCTTTACCATTATTAAGCTTCCTCAAACAGAATAATGGCATGGTTTTAAACCACTCTAGTCTCTACCAACAAAATCAACCATTACGAGTAGAAAGACAAAAAATGGTTTGAAGTAGAATTATCTATTATCAGATATAAAAACACATGAATTTATGGTACCTCTTGACATATAGTTATGCAGAGTGTCCAGGGGGTACAGATCATAAATAACAGCTTTAACGTTTTTTTCATAGCAAGCACCCATCATTTTGACTAAGTTGGGGTGCTTCAGGCTTGGATGATTTAAAATCTTCACTTCTTCCTGCAACAAAGAAGATACAACCATCATATAAACAATTAAATAAAAAGAACAGCAAATAAGGAAAAATATAATCTCAGAAATATACCCTCATCAATGTCTTCTTGTCCAAATAATACATGAAACGGTCTGCCCTCTCATCCCATGTCTTTACTGTAACTAATCGAGTTTCCTTTCCAGTTCTCTCCATCTTCCCACGGTAAAGTCTACCAAATTGAGTTAATCCAATCAAGTTATTTGAATCAAAGTTGTCAGTGATGTGTTCGACAGCTCTGGTGTTGCATAGATATAAGGTTCTATGGCCTTTTCCTTCTAATGTTTTTGCAGTTTCTGAGCACAAAAAATGCTGACAAATGAGTATGAAGTATGAAGATTGAACTCAAAATTACCAGCAAATGGGAAGATTAAACAAAGAAAAACCGTACGATTCTGATGCAAATTTTATTACAGAAGTCTTCATAATGATATACGTATCTCTGGAACTGAGTAAATATTTTCCCCTAGCATTTGAATGACTTTAAATTGGAGTAAATCAATGTACCGAAAAAAATTGGAGTAAATCATTCCTGGTTTGGCATTAAGTTATAACCAATTTAAATTAACATAGTAAATTGTAACCACTGCCAAATAAGAAATTAAGAAGCATAGTTAAATGATGATAAAAGAATGCCAGAAGGGGAAAGCAACTTATTTGAATGCGTAACTAAAATATCTGAACTGAGACACAGGTAAAAATGCAACTCAGAACATGCTATTCTTCCCTTGAAAAGAAAGAAAGAAGGAAAAACAAGCACATTGTCAAGCATTCAGCAGCACTCTGTTTTCGCAGCTTAGTCCTAAGCCTTAGGGGTTGATAATTGATGAAAAGAGGGCTTACTTTTTCTCGCCTTAATATATACTATTTACTATACAAGCTTATATTTCTGGAAAGAACTTCAATTTCAATTATTAAAAGTATCACAAACAATAAAAAGGATCAAGGAAACCCTAGAACTAAAATTGCATCCATAAATTCATCAATCAAAATCAAGGAATGTACAACAAAAACCATAGAGCAGAACAATAGAAAAACAAAAGAAGGAAGAAGAAGAACAAGAAGAATGTGAAGATTACCTGAGCCACCACTTTCATCAATATTGAACGCCTCGCCGGAATCAGAAGCCACTCAGGTCCCGAAGCAGCGGAAGACGACATGTGAACAGGGACTTGGGAATCAAGCGTCAATTTCTGATCGGAAGAAGACGGGGAGACCTCATTCCCAGTCATCATATCAGGTACCAGTACCAGTGCTATATCTTTTCTTTCTTTTTACTAATAGAACAAAATAACTATTTTCGAGGAGATAGTGAAGCAATGTTCGAGTGAGGTTTATGGGTTATTTTATTATTCTATGGGAAAAAAGAACTTGTTTAAATATGACGTTGGATTGCTTGTGCTGCAAGAATTATGATCTTTTTTTTTTATTTTTGCGGCTAAGCCTGTGCGGTTATGCCTCTGTTCCTAATGGTAGTGAAAATTCACTTCAAAAATATCAGATTCAACAAAATAATTTTTTCCTGAATAAGGATGAGATAATGTCAACTATTACAAGGCCTTTGTATTAGATATAGGCTGCTTTTGACTGTTTACTATATACATACGTTTTTTCCCCTGGAGAAAAGTGAGTGGTAAATATTGAACAGAAATGAATTCTGCTATAAGTCTGTTCCAAAAGCAGTAGCTTCTATCTATATATATGGTGACTGGTGGTGAGACTATGTAGACCGACCAAATTTCATCAATTCCATGTCCTGTTCCAGAATATCATTTTCAACACCATGGTCTCTAAGGTCCAAAGTTGGTCGTTTCAATCTCTGGAAAATCTCATCCAGAGATTCAGTTGAAGAAACACGAGATGACATTGTATCTTCTTGTGTCTGGCGTAGAGGCAGGAAGTGTTTCGCTTCCATGTTAGATCTGAAATTGAAAATACCAGACTTCATTGATTCCCATTTTGAGGCTAATCCCCCTGATGGCGGTCTCATTGCACTTTCAGAGCTGACAACATCCACTGTTAAGGATGTCGACTCTTTTGGAGCTGAATTATTGCTGGATGCTTGCTTGTTCCGATGTTCTCTTATGCCAGAATAATTCTTGCTGATGCTTTCTTTGGCTATGTCCTGTTGAGCCTCTTCATTCAGAGGTTTAAGTTGATCTCTTTTTCCAACTTCAGTAGTATCTTGTATTCTTGTGTCTGTAATAGCCTTATCCTGACCCAATTTTCGAGCAAAAAAATCAATTAGACGTAGAAAAGAAGTAAACGTACTTAATATCCTTTTCCCCCCTTCAACTTGTAGCATTTGGACATTTTGCCCCCCTGAACTTCAATTTTGGGACGTTTTGCCCTTCAGGCTAATGGCATTGTCTAGACGTTGACGTGGCAATGCCACATGGCACAAAAATGCCACATGGCATTGCCATGTCAGACCAACCTGACCATGTGACATTGCCACATCAGCGCCTTGACGGTGCTGTTAGGCTGAGGGGGCAAAATGTCCAAAATTGAAGTTTAGGGGACAAAACGTCCAAACGCTACAAGTTCAAGGGGGAAAATGGTACTTTTTCCGAAGTAAAAGGAATGACAATTTGAAGATATCCTAAAATGTGCATCAGGAAAAGATAGCAGATTTGATTAGAAGAGCAAACATACCGAGTAAGTGCTGCCTATATCAATGTCAATACTCACGCTATTGAAATTTCTTGCCAATGGAATAACATTCTCGCCAACTTTATGCCCTCTCTCTAGCCAAGACCGTTCTAAAAAGGAGATGGAAACATTTACAGCTTGTAGCGTAGACGAAAAAGAAACTATGACATGGCAATATGTAGTGTAATTAATTACCTTTCTGCAAGATGATTAGTCCTGAGGGGTCAAATCCATCTGAGTCATCAGCTTCATCTTGAACCTTTTTGAATATCTTCCAATTCCCAAAATAATCAATAACTCGGTCAAAGAAGTTTGTCATAAGTAAGAGTGTGTATATAACCATGATGAGGGGATAGATTTTATTGAATCCTTTACCAAAGAAAGGAACAGCATCATCTATGTTTCCCATTCTCTGCATATTAAGTTGATGTTGCAATAGATTTCAAGTAAAATAATCAAAATAGCTTCAAAAAAATTTCCTCAAAAAAAAAAAAAAAAGCTTCCAAGGAAATTAAGATAAACTCAAAACTAACTTCCCACTGACCTTTTCAAAAATGGTTTTCCTATCACCAGGGAGATGAATAAGGTTGAGAAAGTTGTATGAAATTGTTGGAGCATATCTTGCAACCATCCTGATAGACATTTAGGATTGAGTCCATGAAAAAAGTCTAAAAATCAAAGGCAAACGAGTAGATTAAGAAGAAAAAAGAAGAATACGACTATACGAGCATATCATAAGCAGGCTGACTGAGCTTGTTTGTTTTGGTGTGAACGAGTAAAACACCAGCATTCCAATTTTGAACAAGGAATAATAGGTGCAGAGACACATATACATCAGAGGGAGGAAGGCAACAATCTGCAAATCAACACAATAATGATTTGATCATAACAAGCCCCTTACCCAAATTGCCAAATATAGAAATCAAGAATCCACCTCAACAAACCCTAAAGTATTAACTTAATTTAGAGAAAATGGGGTTTAGAATCAAATGGTGACATCAAATTGCTAACTTGATTTCTACAGTTCAGTTCTCTATTCTCATACATGCTTGTGCTATGAGCAGTTCACCCATTTGAGCCACAGTAGAGTCCAATATGTTCTAATACATTACCTGCACAAGCATTTCCTGCTTTCCCACAGAGTTTATGAGAATGGAGAAAAGAGATAAATCAACTCCGCTGGGCAGTATGGTAGCCTCTGCCAAAAGAATGGCAGCTGACATGCAACCCAGAATGATAGCCAAGAGTTTCTCTAGTTGCTTTTTTAGAACACAACGCCAAATGAACTCTGTTATGAATAAATAATTAGTTTGAGTATTTTATACCTATATTGATGGTAAATGATAACCACAAATTATATAACAGCAACTTGACAAAGAACCATTAATTCAAGTTCACCAAAGGTACTCTTTTTCCATTACTCGCAGATATTCAAGTAATTAAGCTTAAGCATCCCGTTTATGCATACCGAATTTCAGGATTTGACTTCATTTAAGCTTAATTACTCATTATTTTAAGTACTATCATAGACATAAGGGCACTTTCCTTATAAGGAAATCATTAAACAACTAAAAAAATGTTAATGACCTAAAAAGTAGCAAGAGTCCCTAATGAAAATAAGAAAAAGGAAAGCAATCAGAATGGAATAGGTACCAATGGTATCAAGAGAAGCCCCTAGTTTGCCCGTTCGTTCTGCCCTGAAGCTTGAAATGAATTTCCTGCAACATATGATGAATACTGGGAAAACTTTCAAGAAGGAAGAATATACTTATCAACAAAAATAATAGAAGATCTATATAGCACACAAAATCTGCAAAATGTAAACCAACTTTGAAAATTATAGTCTACATAATGATGATGCCAACATGAATAGGACTACTGAATTCCACAATCACATTTCATATGGACAATATGACAAAACACAAAAACCTCAATTATGCTCATATAAATTGGTTACTTGACATACTACACAGAAATCACTGGTTTCTACAGCTATTTCTCTTCCTCAATTAACAAACACCAGGAACAAATACCCTATAAACGATCCTCTGTATATGCTGACCATATGATTTATAGTTTATAGCATTAAATATCAAGATTCAAGACAATCCATGGACTTAGCTACCAATTTTTATGTGCACTTAATCTAAATGATGCATACATGACGTCAAACAAATCCTAAAGGCTGTGCAAATAACCCCACCATCCCTTATATCAAAATATTCTATTCTTGGGTATAAAGTATGCTGCTAACTCAAAAATACAGAGTAAACAGCAAAAAAAAAAAAAAAAGATTAATTGCATGAGATGAAATATAAATATGACTGCTAGTTCAAAAAATACAGAGTCAAGGTGCAAAGTGAAATCAGAGGAAACAAATAAGCATATAACTTAACAAGGATGCAGGTATTATGTAGGTGCAAAGTGCAAACCATCCAGTTGCGCCACCGCGCTCATAGTTTTTGATGGTATCTTCCAGCTCAAGGGCTTCCAATACAAAACTCATATACTCACTGCAACAGCCAACAATGAAAGAGTTACTTATGGTGTTACCTTTGATTCTGAAATATAAAACCATATATACCACCCATAAAAGAATTTCACAACCATACATTAATGGTGTGTACCTTCTATACCGACAATACTGCTCTCTAGCTATCCTAAGTCGGCGTCTGAGTGTCGCCATTGATTTCTCATCAGTATCATAGTCCATGTCATTCTCTCCAAACCTTCCTCCTTGAGGTTTGAAGGTCGGATCTTCTTTTAACTGCAAAATAGGAAATAAAGCATTGGAAGAAAAAGACATAAAATTACACTTTGAGACTGAAGAGACACAGAAAAAGTGGGCTACCATTTGATTCAACATACTATCAATAATATTCATGTACGGTCTTAAAGGATCACGCTTGGATATCTGATTTGATGTCGCCTGAGCAACCTAATCAAATGCAACCTTCATTAGTTGTGAAGGAAAAAAAAGATAATGTTATTTCTAGCAACCTGAATTAGGAAACAATAAACAGGAAAAATCAGGATTATAACAGAGAATGAGTTCGCCAATAATTAAAAGATGCATTAGATATTTGACTACTCTTGAAATCTCCCCTTTCAAACAATCATCAATAGGAATCCATACTGTTATGGAAAGAACACTACTGTAAATTTTCTTTTTTCTTTATCTATTTAGCAATGGTAGAGCTATTGATAATTAAACAAAGAGGGAAAAAAAAGGCTATTGATATTACTTACTACAATAGCATTTGAAAATTCTTTATGAGCATCGTCAAGTTTAACAGCCATTTTAGCAACTTTATGGGAGAGGACCTTCTGGCGGATAGTCCAATTTATATTCTTCCAAATGCCCTTTGGGATTTCACTAAGACCAAAGCCAAGAAGAAATGCACCAGTAACAAGCCCAAAAGTATTGGAGCAAGCCATGGCAAAACCAAGAATGCCTCCACTCCTTGTCACTCAAAAGAAAAAAAGGATCAATCAGAATGAAGGGTGCTGATCAACTAAGTCCACAAAAGCAGATATTGATGAAAAAAGTAATGGAGAAATAGACGTGAAAGTTCAGAACCTAATTTGACTAAGGCGTAAAGGATGCAAGCAAGCTGAAATGCATACAGATATAGCAAAATGAAGGTGCTAGATAATGGACCTAGTCATTTGATAAAAAAAATGCATACATGCATACATACCAATTTAGCTGTATGGTTAAAACAAGCATATAATACTAAACATACCAATTTAGCACCTAACATGATAATCACAGAATCTCCAGGGAAAATTATATGCAGACAATATATGATAAGAAACATAAGTTCAGTCAAAAAAACTTAGATGACAAAGAGCAGAATAAGAAACAAACCAATTTTTGCCGAAAATAATGAATAAAATGATTCCAACAACTCCAATAGAACCAACGCAGAGATAGAAGACTAAGTTTCCATGTATACTAGTCTTCAATCTTTCTGATACAGTGAAATCCCCAGCATCTTCATAACCCTGAATAGTAGGCACCACAGCCCTGCTTAGAAAAATAACTTAATATAAATCTATGAGAATACACATGCATCATTTCACAATGAAGCTTCTACCAAATGCATACTTGATCGACGAAGCAGTGTAATAATAAACAAATGGTGATTAAGCACAGTGGTCAAAAGTACGAGTATAAAGATATGAATTGCACAGAGACACAGCAAGAAACCTGCTCTGTTGAGGTGATAAAGGAACATATGATGGGGAAAATAGTTTACATACCAAGTTAGCAAAAATGTACTCCAATAGGTCAGGCTCCAAAAGAAAGATATTCCTCTGCTGGAATGACCAACTATTGTCTGCATTGTGAAGAAAAAAAGAAAAGAACTAATCAATTCAGAATACATGCATAGAAATGCCTTGAACTTCCTCAAATGATGAAATGAAACCACTTTTTGGCACTCTGTCATTTACTCATTACCATCCAAAGTAATTAATGAACTTCAGAATTCAGATACATACCATCAATTAACACTGCAAAATCCCACTCCTATACCATTTATGTTCTTCTTCCCCCTCCCCTCCTCCCTCCCTCCTATCTTCTCTATTCTTAGCTGCCTAATGAACTATAAATAAGACTTATTCATTCATATGATCAGCTTTACATTCCCATTGACCCTCCTCAAGTATTCTAAACAGATACAACCTACAATCTTAAATCCAGTCAATAATTGAAAGGAAAAGAAAAGAAAAAATAAACGAGATAACCCAAAGCTTGATAAAAAAGAATTGGAGGAGATGCATGTTGTAACTTGTAATGAGGAAATTACCGTCCAAATATCAGCAGGGACGAGAATGATGATGGAGAAAGAACAAAACCAGGTATATCCAACAGTGAAGAGGACATATATTGGAACCTCTGGACCCGCAAAATATTTCAGAGTCAGAATCACCATTCCCATCGTTAAAGGCAACGAGATCAAATAGAAAACCAACATCTCTTTTTTTTTTTTTTGTTTCTTTTCTCTCTATCTAATAATTATTTACGTGATACTGCAAATAATCTTTGGAGCTCCTTTAAATACATATTTAAAGGTACTCTCTTTCAGTCATTTTCTCTTTTTTTCTTGCATGCTCTTCTCTTGATGTTGTTTTCCCGGGAAATGGAAAACTGTAAGAAAGAGAAAATAAAGGGTAGTTGCACTTGCATTGCAAATTTGCATTAGCCTTTACCTTTTTTTGACGCTTTTATTTGAAGGGATGCTATATTAATGCAGCAATTAGCGTACCGGGTCAAGGAGCTTTTCCTGTCTGGGCCCTTTTCCTTTTAACTTCTATAAGAATTTCCAAACTTTCCCCTGTCTGGGCCCCTTTTCCTTTAATAAAAGTCTTTAACCCAAAAGCCTCGCGTCGCGCCATTTCTTTACATGAGGGGTGGTGGTGTCCTTCTTTAACTGAAATCGAATTATCAAATGATCAAACAATTCTCTACATTCACATTTATCTGAATGAAGAACGCCTCAAATTTTCTACAAGAAGCCCTGTTTTCTAGTAAACTTAAACCTTTTGCAGTCGTCTATTTTAGCCAGAGATTTTAAGGGCAAAAAAACTCTTCTAAATTTTCAATACAAATTGGAGTTATTACACTATGGAAGGAGAGGACAGACCTTTCATTGGGCCAAGACACCCTGAAGTCTGCACCTAGCAACTAACGATTTCCTGGATTCATTGGTAAACAACATGAAGTCTATAGCATTACTACATCAAAGCATGCGACTACATCGAAAAGCGAAATAAGTACCAACACAGATATGTAATGTAACATTCTAATTATAAAGCATAACAGTTTAACAAGCCAAAGGAATAAGAAAGGAAAATATAATAAATTATAACATCAGTTTTCCAGTGATATCTGCCCACCATAGCAGCAATTTCACATCTATATAAACATCAATAACTCAGGCCTACTGTATACGTTCTGCTGCTCGTCCTCTAGAGTTGGATAAGCTGCAACAAGAGCATCTTGAGCTCCAATGTAGAGTGAGTTATAAATCTTCCAATATACTTCCCTAACCTTCCGAGCAGGGTGGAAGAGACCTTGCAGGCAGTAATTTAGCACAACTGCAGCACCCAAAGCAACCCTCATCCCTTCAATGGCCTCCATCACAGCATTGATAACATGTGGTGAAGTCTCAAATATGTTTGGCCAAACATAATTCATCAAGTGAACTAAAGCATCCTCACAACCCAACCCAGCAACACCCAATGCCATGTGCTTGACAGCTGAAGCTGCAGTCTGCCTGTGAACCAAATCTCGGTCCATAAGAGCATCCTCAAGCAATGGAGTCACAGCATAGATGTAATCTTTTCCCATTTCACCAATATACTCAAACAGGAAGGAGAGAGATTTCAAGACACCATTCTGAACATTAAGTTCTGGCACACGATACTCATTCATCAAGGCTGGCAAAACTGTAAAAGGCGAACAGGTTTCTGCAACAATAGCAATTGCCACAGTTGTGCATACACGGTTCTGACGTTCTTGCACCTTGAGATTATTTAACAGAGTTGCCAAGACATCTTGTGGACCAATGGCTTTCGCAATATATCCAAAAGTATTGACAGTAGCTCGACGAATACCCTTCTTGTGAGCTTTAAGCATCTCAAGAAGCTCAAAACAAATCCTCATCCACTCCCTAGCTGGGACAAACTCTGCACCACGATCAGCAATACGGCCAACAAGATCAATGCAGTTCTCCTGGACCTTCTCATGCCTATTTTTCAGAATTGGCGTCAACCTTGGAAGCAAATCCTTGATGGGAGGGGTCATTTTCGTCATACCAATCACATTGACAATTGCCTTGAGCGCTCCCAAAATAGATCCCAAAACTTCTGGGTACTCTTCTCCTAAATACTCATATAGAACAACCCCAAGATGACCCATCAGTTGTTCCTCTTGGCACTGTTTCATAACCACCGCAATTCTTGAAATAAGATCAGCAGCCTGCTGTCTGACCTTGGCACTCTTATTATTCAGGCGCCATTTTATAGTACCACAGATCTGGGGAAGATATGGTTTTACTCTCTGCCCAAGTGAATTCACAACAGCACCAAAACCGTTAAGCATCACATTGGCATCATCACTAGTCTGCTCTTGGAAAGCATAAAGAATTCCATCAATCAAAAGTTCCTCCAACCTTGAATCAATGTCGGATGCACCCAGGTTTGCAACGACCTTCTCAATTGTTTCCATCACCATACGTCGATAAGGTTCACTCTCATCCTTAAGATCCTCCACTATTCTACCGACAATATCAGCAACACCAACTTTGTTGGCCATTTCAACAGTGGTCTCAACAAGCTGCCTATAGTTTCTCCTATCTAAAGCCATCCTTCTAACCCAGAAATTCTTAAAGAACTCAGGCAGAATATCACTCCTAATATAATCAGCTTCAACACCCTCCGTGCTCACACATTGCTTGACCACTTTAAGCACAATTTTCTTCATTTCTTCATCAGGCGATTGGAACTCACGGATAAGAATAACCATAACTTCTTTTGTATAGTAGCTAGCATAAATAGCATCCATTAAAGGAATAATAAAACCAATGGCCTTCAAAAAAGCAGCCAACACTTTACCTCTGTGAGACCTGATACCCTTCCACAAGGGCTTTAAAACAGAGTCAAAACTTTCAATACCATAAGGAGCAGCAGCCTCAGCAAGAGCAGCCAAAGACAAAGCAGTGATTGTCCTGACCTTCTGATTCTCATCATTCAATCCATGCTCTATGATTTCAACTAGGGACTTCAAGTGAGGAAGAACAGCACAACCAATCAAAATAGCAATTTGCTGTACAATCTTGATCCCAGTGTGCCTAGCTTGCCATGATTTCTTACTCTGACACACAGCTTTCAAAAATGGTAAAAGAGCAGGAATCCCAAGTGCAGAAGCAACAACACTAAAGGCCCTTGCAGTTGTATTCCTAACGTATTCATCGATGTTGTCAATATCCGGACGCATAGCAGCAATCATAGTGGCCAAACCAGCTGCCTTACTGAGATTAGAAATGATCTCTCTTCCCTCCACACGTGCATAATAATCTTCATCAATCAACAAGGGTTCAATCACAACAAGAATCTTGTGCACAAAAGGCCTAACCAACTCATCCAACTTGTACAACACCCTATCAATGACCTTAACTAAAAGATGCCTCTCTTGATCTTCCAATGTAGGTTGCATAAGCAGTGGCAGAATCTTGTTAAACAATGGACCAGCACCAAATTCCCTTGCTTTATCAGTAAGCTGCCTCAAAGCAGTTTTCCTCTGAGGTGGTGTCCCATTCTTCACCTTCAACAAAAGCTTCATGATCTTCCGCTCCTTCTGCTCCTCGGGTTTCAACTCTTCCTCATTTTCCTCATTCAACAGTGACCCAAAATACTGATAATCCTCAGGCTTCATAAATGGTAACCCACCAGGTGCCTCCTTGGGCACATCAAACTGCTGCCCACGGTTCTCCTCGGGAATAGCATACAGTGGAGTTCCCATTGGAGTTGGAGTAGCAAGAAGTTTCCGGGCAGGTGTCCTGATAGGGACATATGAAGCAGGTGGCTCCAAAATCTTATACCCTTCTTGTGGAAACATTGCATCAAGCTCCTCATCAGTCAATGGCCTATTCCTCTCCTCAATATCCTTCTCCCATCTCAGCAAGTTATACTGCTCTGGAGTCATAGGCCCACGGAAATTACTCGGAGTTGGTGTCTGCAAATCAGTTCCACCAAAAGGAGTAACCCCAGGTGTAAGAGGAACAACTGGTGTGGCCCCAGGCAGTGGAGTCGCACTCCCCATGGTTGCAGGTGTCTCATCCCATCTAGATCTCTGTCGTTTCGGCGTAGGTGTAACTAGCCCCTTTGGAGTAGCATCCCAAGTAACCCCAGCTGGGGTTGCCCCAGGCGTAACTCCACCAGCTGGAGTAGCATCCGAATCAGCCAACCGTCCTGGTGTGGGAGTCTCATCCCACCTATTCCTCCTACCAACTGAAGGGGTGGCGTCAGAAACTCTTCCTGGGGTAGGAGTAGCATCCCAACGCCCAATCCCAGGAGTTGCATCCGGCAAATCCCAATCTGAGGTCGTTTTAGCCTTCTTTGCAGCAGAAGTCCCATCATCTTGAGACTGGTCCCACCTATTCCTCCTCTTAGGCACCGGAGCTGCAGCAGCAGCAGCCCCACTGCTCTCCTTTTCCGCCTTAGCTTCCTCTTCCTCCTTTTTCTTCTTTGCTATAGCTCTCAGAGTCTCTTCCTTCTCCCTTTGCAAGGCCTTCTCTCGCATCACATCCGCATAGGTCCTCACAGAGGCGTCAGGCGTCTTCTCCCCAGCGGCAAACGCATCATGCCTATCTGGAGAAATAACTTGATTCAACCTCCTCCTCCTATAATCATCTTCACGGTCGATAATTCTCGATGGTTTCCTAAACCCTAACGAGTTATCATCCTCTTCACCACGTGGCATCTCCTTGAGGAGTGATTTGGGAGCCGTATAAGAGGCGAGCTTCCGAGCAACCTCGGAATCCATGGAATCAAGATTGGCATCGTCGTCATCGTTGACAGGGATGGAAGTAACATAAGCATCCCTATCTGTTCCGCCATAAAGGTCACGGTCAAAAGTGAGGGAAGTTAGGGAGGCGAGCTCCTCCTCCTTTTTCCGTCGCTCTTCTTGGGTTTTGGCGATCTCGTTATCAATATCCATAACTAGGGTTTTGGTTTTCTAAGATTGGAGGAAAAACCAGGAATAAATAATCTAAACTAATGATTTAGAAATAAAAGATTGTAAATGGAAGAAAAATTGAAAAAGAAGAGAAAAAGGCACTAACCTGAAGGCGGAGGCTTAGCTGATTATCGTTTCCCTGCGGCCGGAGATTTTTAAAGTGGGAGTGAGTTTTAAGTATAGCCTCATGCGATGGCGGTGGTGGAGAGATAAACCATAAAACCAACTTGAGAAAAATGAAAGAGTCGGTTTCAGTTAGGGTCGGTTTAGATAAATGTTTTCTGGGATCTGGCCCAGTATTAGTTTTAAACAATTTTCTAAATCTAAACAGGCTAAAAGCCCATTCCCATTTCCCAGCTATATATAATGTTTGGTTGATTGGGCCTTGAATCCTAATTTTATTCCAATGTTATTGGCCTATTGTCTTATGTTTAGGGTAATTCTTTTTTGGGGTATATGTTTATTGTTTAGTGTAAGTCTTTTTTTTTTTTTTTGCACCAAGAAAGCAGTTTAGTGTAACAGTCCGTTTATTTTGATGTAATTTAATCATTTTCTATGGAAAGTATAGGGTAGGAAATAATTTTAGCATGTTTGGTTATTTTTTTTAGAAGAATGTTAGGTTAAGAAAGTTTAACTAACCCAAATACTTTCTTTCCAAGGTGAGAAAGTGTTTTAACATCAGGAGGTGTTAAAACACTTTCTCACTTTTCTCATGAAAGTGGTTCTAAGACAAAATTACTTATAAAGATCTTGTTTTTAAATTTAAAATATTCATTAAAGGGTATTTTAATAAATTTAACTTTAGGCCATCAGGCATTTGGCCTGGTGGTAGAGTACTGGACTCTTAGTTCCAGCCTACCTAGACCAAGAGGTCTTAGGTTCAACTCTCACGGAATGTGAGTTTGTTTGTAATTTGTTTGTTTATTTGGTAGGTATACATGTAGTTTATTTATGGTTTAGTTTCTAGTTTGGGTTGAATGAGATTTATTTGTTGGGGAAGGGGTTTGTTGGCTCATAGATTAGCATTTCTGTATTGTAGCCTAATCATGTAGCGGTATACGGGTTTGTAATCCCAATCTCTTTAGAAAATGATAATGATTCTTATCTCAAAAAAAATAATAATAAATTTAACTTTAGTTTCTTAGGAATTTAATTTAAACTTTAGAGGTTAAACAAACATATTAAAGTATTTTCTTAAAAAAAAAATTCTATAGAAAAACTTTCTACCTCTTTATTTTCTATAGAAACTTCCAAACAAGCTATCTAAGTCTTATTCACTAAAATCAAGTGAGCGACGCGGATTGAATCCGAATTAATCAGAACAAAATTCTGGAGATGGAATGAGTTATACAAAATTAGTTTGAAGTTTGAACCTCTTTCAAGTTTTTTTCTTTTAATTCATAAATGAGAAATAAGAGGTATGCTTATTCCATCTCATAAATCTCACATGCCCTTACCCGAGTTCACACTTACATATTAAGTTGTCCCCTTAACGACAAAATCTCTCTTACATATTCGAGCCATCTTTAACTTAATTATCCATCCTATGTCCTACACATAAGATTGGTAACTCAATCATGTATTTGTCCAAAATAGTCACATTTTATCTCGGTTAACTTAGACCCTGTTTAGTGCATCGATTCATTATCGTTTAGGCCGATGCACCAGTCAAACGGAGTCTTAAGTGTAATATCTGTTTCAATCGCTGCTCTAATAGTCTCATATGGTACCTAATTTAATATGCACAGTGTAATCTCATCTATACAGTACCTAAACAGTGTCAATTACACCGCTATCACACCATTCTACTAACGCACCCTTAGTAGTGAGTTATGTCGAACCTAAGAGGAAATGCTCTCTGTGTCTATTTTCTCTACATAAAACATAAAATACTTGAACCCAATGACCTTAATTAAGGGATATTGAATGTATTCAACTCAACTCGGTAAGTGTTAACAAGCAAGGACACTTGAACTAGTACTAAGGAGGCATATAAAAGCCAAAACACAAATTCGTAATGGAGATTATTATGTAGAAATAATAATAACCTAATAAAACCAATTTTTCATTGAAGGTTTAAATGCTCTCACTGTTCAATCTTTGACATCAGTTGTTCTTAATTTGGTTTATTTTTTGGAAAAGGTCTCTAAATAAATGATACACACTTGGCAGTAAACTGAATTTTCAGAGTGCCCAAACAAATTCATTTTTAGTATAGTCCAGTCATAAACGTATGATCAGTATCTGACAAGTTTATAAAGTCATTATTTTGAAGCTAAATTGAATGAATTGTTATGATTTTGATGAATTTAAACAAGATTTCCTCGTGGCCTGGATATTTTGTTCGTATAATAGATGAGAAGAGATGAAAAGGAAGATTTTAAAAAGCTAGTGCTAAAAACAACGGCACCCAACCCAAGCATTGTTGGAGCAGGGTTTAATAAGCAGCAAAATGAACATGTTCAGTAGCAAGCAAGCCGCACAAGAGAAATCAGGTTGCTCCAAAGTTCTTTACATTCCTTTCATCAAGAATTTAGAGGGCAGCTACAATCTTGTCCTAACAGTAACACGTAATTTCCAACTTTTTAAGACATTTTTAAGATTTTTCTTATAAATCCTAAAGCCTTACAAGGAATTAATGGTATCTTTATCAACAACAAAAAAATTAACTTCATTGTGATACCTTCCCTTCAGCAGACTGGGCTTGAATCGGGACCATACTTTCCTTCGAAACCACAAAGGAAATCCTAAATCCCTAAGAGATCAAGAGACATATCAAAAAACAAGACATATACAAAAGACATGGAAGGAACTTTAGGAGATTTTTAATAAACATGCAGTTACTAAGTTAATGAACATCGAGGTAATATTTAGGTGCAAAGTGCAAACTATCAGTTTCACCACTGCCATCATAGTTTTAGATGGTATCTTCATGCTAAAGGGGCTTCAAAGACAAAGCTCATATGTTCCTGCAACAGTTTGAGAGTTATTTAAGTTAGCACCAGAAAAAAGAACTAATTGGAAGCAGAGAATAGAACATCATTTACTATACAAATTAATAACCATGCTTGACAGAAAAGGTAATTGTAATAAGTAATCTTCTTATAACTGCAAAATAGGATATATAAAGTATGGGAGGAAAGCACAAAAAATTCCACTCTCAAACTGAATCGTGCTTGGATATCTGATTTGATGTCCGCCAAAGCAACCTAAACAAATGCAACTTCATTAGTTGAGAAGGCAAAAAGAATAACTCCAAATTATTTATGTATGTAGCAAATTAATTGCAAGCATAGAGTTTTAAAAAGGCTACAGGTAGCAATAAAGGAAAATACAAGAAATCTTAGCATCAGTTTAGAGAGGTAATATATATATTCCCACCATAGCAGCAATTGCAATTCTATACAAACATCATTAACTCAAGCCTGGTGAATACGTTGCTGCTCGTCCACTAGAGTAGGATAAGCTGCAACAAGAGAATCTTGAGATCCAACGTAGAGAGAGTTATAAATCTTCCAATACACTTCCCTGACCTTCCGAGCAGGGTGGAACAGACCTTGCAGGCAGTAATTTAGCACAGCTGCAGCAACCAAACCCACCCTCATCCCCTCAATAGCCTCCATGACAGCATTGATGACATGAGGTGAATTCTCAAAAATGTTAGGCCAAACAAAGTTCAGTAAGTGCACTAAAGCATCCTCACAACCTAAACCGGCAACACCCAATGCCATGTGCTTGACAGCTGAAGCTGCAGCTTGCCTGTGAACCAAATCTCTGTCTGTAAGAGCATCCTCAAGCAATGGAGTCACAGCATAGATGTAATCTTTTCCCATTTCACCAATATACTCAAACAGGAAGGAAAGAGATTTCAAGACACCATTCTGAACATTAAGTTCTGGCACACGATACTCATTCATCAAGGCTGGCAAAACTGTAAAAGGTGAACAAGTTTCTGCAACAATTGCAATTGCCACAGTTGTGCAGACACGGTTCTGACGTTCTTGCACCTTGAGATTATTCAATAGAGTTGCCAAGACATCTTGAGGCCCAATGGCTTTCGCGATATATCCAAAAGTGTTGACAGTAGCTCGACGAATACCCTTCTTGTGAGCTTTAAGCATCTCAAGAAGCTCAAAACAAAGCCTCATCCACTCCCTAGCAGGTACAAACTCTGCACCATGATCAGCAATACGGCCAACCAGATCAATGCAGTTCTCCTGGACCTTCTCATGCCTATTTTTCAGAATTGGTGTCAACCTTGGAAGCAAATCCTTGATGGGAGGGGTCATTTTCGTCATACCAATCACATTGACAATTGCCTTGAGCGCTCCCAAAATAGATCCCAAAACTTCTGGGTACTCCTCCCCTAAATACTCATATAGAACAACCCCAAGATGACCCATCAGTTGTTCCTCTTGGCACTGTTTCACAACCACTGCAATTCTTGAAATAAGATCGGCTGCCTGCTGCCTGACCTTGGCACTCTTATTATTCAGGCGCCATTTTATGGTACCACAGATCTGGGGAAGATATGGTTTTACTCTCTGCCCAAGTGAATTCACAACAGCACCAAAACCGTTAAGCATCACATTGGCATCATCACTAGTCTGCTCTTGGAAAGCATAAAGAATTCCATCAATCAAAAGTTCCTCCAACCTTGAATCAATGTCGGATGCTCCCAGGTTTGCAACGACCTTCTCAATTGTTTCCATCACCATACGTCGATAAGGTTCACTCTCATCCTTAAGATCCTCCACTATTCTACCAACAATATCAACAACACCAACTTTGCTGGCCATCTCAACAGTGGTCTCAACAAGCTGCCCATAGTTTCTCCTATCTAGAGCCATCCTTCTAACCCAGAAATTCTTAAAGAACTCAGGCAGAATCTCACTCCTAATATAATCAGTTTCAACACCCTCCGTGCTCACACATTGCTTGACCACTTTGAGAACAATTTTCTTTATTTCTTCATCAGGCGATTGGAACTCACGGACTAGAATTTTCATAACTTCTTGTGTATAGTAGCTAGCATAATCAGCATCCATTAAAGGAATAATAAAACCAATGGCCTTCAAAAAAGCAGCCAACACTTTACCTCTGTGAGACCTGATACCCTTCCACAAGGGCTTCAAAACAGAGTCAAAACTTTCAATACCATAAGGAGCAGCAGCCTCAGCAAGAGCAGCCAAAGACAAAGCAGTGATTGTCCTGACCTTCTGATTCTCATCACTCAAACCATGCCCTACGGTTTCTACTAGAGACTTCAAGTGAGGAAGAACAGCACAACCATTAGAAATAGCAATCTGCTGTACAATCTTGATCCCAGTGTGCCTAGCTTGCCATGATTTCTTACTCTGACACACAGCTTTCAAAAATGGTAAAAGTGCAGGAATCCCAAGTGTAGAAGCAACAACGGTAAAGGCTCTTGCAGTTGTATTCCTAACGTATTCATCGATGTTGTCAAGATCCGGACGCATAGTAGCAATCATAGTAGCCAAACCAACTGCGTTAGTGAGATTAGAAATGATCTCTCTACCCTCTATACGTGCATAATAATCTTCATCGATCAACAAGGGTTCACTCACAACGAGAATCTTGTGCACAAAAGGTCTAACCAACTCATCCAACTTGTACAACACCCTATTAATGACCTTAACCATGAGATGCCTCTCTTGATCTTCCAATGTGGGTTGCATAAACAGTGCCAGAATCTTATCAAGCAATGGATCGGCACCAAATTCCCTAGCCTTATCAGTAAGCTGCCTCAGAGCATATTTCCTCTGAGGTGGTGTCCCATTCTTTACCTTCAACAAAAGCTTCATGATCTTCCGCTCCTTCTGCTCCTCGGGTTTCAACTCTTCCTCATTTTCCTCATTCAACAGTGACCCAAAATACTGATAATCCTCAGGCTTCATAAATGGTAACCCACCAGGTGCCTCCTTGGGCACATCAAACTGCTGCCCACGGTTCTCCTCAGGTATAGCATAAAGTGGAGTTCCAATTGGAGTTGGAGTAGCAAGAAGTTTCCGGGCAGGTGTCCTGATAGGCACATATGAAGCAGGTGGGTCCAAAATCTTATACCCTTCTTGTGGAAACATTGCATCAAGCTCCTCATCAGTCAATGGCCTATTCCTCTCGTCAATATCCTTCTCCCATCTCAGCAAATTATACTGCTCTGGAGTCATAGGTCCACGAAAATTACTCGGTGTTGGTGTCTGCAAGTTAGTTCCACCAAAAGGAGTAACCCCAGGTGTAAGAGGAACAACTGGTGTGGCACTCCCCATGGTTGCAGGAGTCTCATCCCATCTAGATCTCTGCCGTTTTGGTGTAGGAGTAACAAGCCCCTTTGGAGTAGCATCCCAGGTAACCCCAGATAGGGTTGCTCCAGGCGTAACTCCACCAGCTGGAGTAGCATCCAAATCAGCCAACCCCCCGGGTGTTGGAGTTTCATCCCACCTATTTCTCCTCCCAACAGAAGGGGTGGCGTCAGAAACTCTCCCTGGAGTACTAGAAGCATCCCAATCTGAGGTTATTTTAGCCTTCTTTGCAGCAGAAGGCCCATCATCTTGAGACTGGTCCCACCTATTCCTCCTCTTGGTCACCAAAGCTGCAGCCCCACTGCTCTCCTTTTCCGCCTTAGCCTCCTCTTCCTTCTTCTTTGCTATAGCTCTCAAAGTCTCTTCCTTCTCCCTTTCCAAGGCCCTCTCTCTCATCACATCCGCATAGGCATCGTGAGAAAGAACTCGATTAAACCTCCTCCTCTTATACCCATCTTCACGATCAATAATTCTCGATGGTTTCCTAAACCCTAACGAGTTATCATCGTCGCCATCATGTGGCATCTCCTTGAGGAGTGATCTGGGAGCCGTATAAGAGGCGAGTTTCCGTGCAAGATCGGAACCCTTGGAATCAAGATTGGCATCGTCTTCATCGTTGACAGGGATGGAAGTAACATAAGCATCCCTATCTGTTCCGCCATAAAGATCGCCATCAAAAGTGACGGAGGTTAGGGAGGCAAGTTCCTCCTCCTTCCGCCGTCGCTCTTCTTGGGTTTTGGCGATCTCGTCATCAATATCCATAATTCCAAAATTCAAAGAAAAAAAAAACAAGAATAAGTGATCAAATCTATCCAAAGATTTATAAAAGATGGATTCAAAGAAAAAAAAAGAACAAGAATAAGTGATCAAATCTATCTAAAGATTTATAAAAGATGGATTCTAATGTTTTGCGAGTAATTGAATGGAAGCAAATAGCGGAAACGGAAGAGGAAAAAGCCACAAACCAGAAAGCCAAGGTTTAATTGGTAACCGTTTCCCGCGGCTAGAGATTTTTGAGAAAGTGGGGAGTTGAGTTTGGGGGGTTGGTCTTTTATAGCCTGTGGATATAATAAACCGACTTGAGTTTAGGGCCGAGTTTGTTTTCTGAACTGTGGCCCATTACTAGTCTAAAACAATTTTGAATTTTCTAAACGCACCCCCAAATCCCAGCTGGATTGGGTCCTAAATTTCTCCTAATGTTACTGGGAAAGAAAAGCAGTTTTCGTCTTTTTGACCCTTTTATATATGTTACGGAAAAAATTGTATACGACCTCCAATTTTTTTTTTTTTTTATATCTGTATATGACCACCAATTTAGAAAATTAAGAAATCATACTCTTATCTAGTGAGTTGGATAACAATGAGATAATGAGAAATGAGAATAGTAAGAATTCTTTTATTATTAGTATTATGATTTATGATATGATATGATATAATATGATATATATTTTAATATAAGAGGGAATTAAATAAAATTTCTACCCTTTTAGATTATAAGCAAATCACCATTCTAGATGATATGTTTACCAATCATGATAATTTAATCACCAAGTATAGTACAAATGGGACTAAAGTCCCTTTTTTGCCCCCTAAATTTGTCTAAAATTGACCTTTTATCCCCTAAACTTTAATTTGAGATTTTTTGCCCCCTAAACTTGCAATATGAGGACATATTAATACATCTCAAATGGTATTACTGACGTGGCATTGCCACGTCAGACAAAAAACGTTCACGTGGCAAAACCACATCAGACCAAGGCGCTTACATGGCAATATCACGTCAGCAATATTGTTTAGAGGGACTAAAATGTCTTCAAATTACAAATTAAAGGGGCAAAAGGTCCAAAATTAAAGTTTAAAGGGCAAAATTTCAAAATCATATAGGGGTAAAAAAGGCATTAAGTCGTAGTACAAATTTTAAAATGATCACCTCTAGAAGGGAGGGGTGTTATTCTCTTTTATACATAATAACGTGAATAACAACATGGCTCCACTGCTGCTGGCTGGCTGCTGTGAGTGACAGAAAATAGATGGCAGCCGGTGGCCATATTGTTAGTTGGAGGCCCCAGCCCAAGGCGCAGCAGCGCAGGGCACTACAAACGGTTCTGCGTCACCTCTGCGTTGTGTGGCTAAGGTATCCCAGACAGCTGTCTCACGTTGGTTCGCCCATGACTTCCAAACTTAGCCATGGGATTCCTACTAAGTCCTAACCCGAAAAGTTAATAGTCGCAACCTTCTTTTTTTACTTTCGTCTTTTGTTAGTTCTCCCAATAACAATGAACACTAATGAGATCTATTATTTATCAACCAATTTCTTAGCATAGAAGCTCAAAACAAACAAGGTCGATAAAACCAATGAGAGAAAAATCAGCATCAATCAAAAACAAGACAAAAGACGAGAGCATAAAGGGATACAATCATATTCAACAAAGTGCACAAAGCTGTTAAACACCAAAGCTATATAAATATCATCAATCTGATAATTCCAAGAAAAACATCTTCCAAACATTAAGCTTAGAAAATATCTCAATCATCAGCTCCCTTATTGTCAAGAAAACAATTAAGAAAAAAGAAGAGTGCACATAGCCTCACTGCAATTAGAAAGCTTCAACTCAGAAGAAAAAGAATAACCAGTGAAATACTAAGAAATTTTTTGTTTTAGCAGGTACTTCCCAAAGGTTGATGATAAATTGAGGCATGATCTCCTAAAAACAGGTAACTTAAGGGATTGTGGGACCAAGCAACTTCTCCATAAAAAAACATCCAGAGAAGTAAAATACTAACATGAAGATTAGTCACTTCACTGTTGTTTCTCATCCTCACGTTTAGGAGCTTCTTTGATTTCATCCGTCCCATCATCCTGAGTGAATGAAAATAAGTAATGATAGTTAATAATAATAAAAAAAATCACTATATAAAAAAGGAAGATACATGGATGCCAGAGTAATCCAAAAAGTCAATAAAAGAAAAAGAAAAAGAAATGAGTGGGGTCTAAACCTGCATATCTGAGGTCCACAAAGTGAGGTTATCACGAAGAAGTTGCATTATCAAAGTGCTGTCCTTGTATGAATCCTCTCCAAGAGTATCAAGCTCCGAAATTGCTTCATCGAAAGCCTGATGACGAAAGAAATCAAAACAAATTTTTGACTAAACATAATATTTTTAAACAAAATAAACTCCAAATGAACAAGAAAAAGCATACCCAGACAACCCCTCCCTCCATCTTCCCAATAATATAAATATATACTTATTTTTCATAAAACCCGATGATTTTAGTGAACAGAATCAGAATACCTGTTTTGCAAGGTTGCATGCGCGATCAGGGGAGTTCAAGATTTCATAGTAGAAGACGGAAAAGTTGAGAGCCAATCCTAAACGGATAGGATGAGTTGGGGCCAGCTCAGCGTTAGCAATGTCCTGAAAATATACAAAACAAAAAGATGCAGATCACTTCAACAAAAGGATCAGAACCATGGATAAAAGACAAGTCATAATCACTTTAGCAAACTCAAAAAGGCCAGTATCTTCTACTTAAATGAAAAAGTTGGAAAATTTTACCAAACCAGATAATAGATCTAGAGTAATTTTGAAACTCTAAATAAAACAATAACAGTAACAAATTTCTACACGATCAGGAATTCTATCAATTTGCTGCATGACTTGCAAAAGCTCAATCAAGCAAATACTGTTACAAATCATATGGGTGTCCGAAGGAAATTCAAATTTTTATATACTGTGGCAGGAACTGAGGAGAGGATCGACTGTTAGCTTAGATATATAAACATAATTTTCTTCTCCTGACATGAAATTCAGCTACGCAAACTTAAATCACAAAGAAGCAGACACAACTTATTTAAAAAAAAAAAGAGTCTAGACTAAATCAAATTTCTTAACAGCAAAAGGAAACATTCAAACAACTTATTGCTGAATTCTATCAGAATTAGATGCAATGTCTTCTAAGCTTATGTTCCCCAATTAAGACACGCAGATTGAAAGCAGATCCCGATCTTAGCCCCATGGAAATAAACAAAGCATCAAAAGGCACCACTCTAAATGTAGATCAATTAGCTAGATTGCTCGAATTTTAACAGTGTCCTAACCGAAATTCAAATGTAACCAGATTCGCATAATTAAACAAGTATTTATCATAATTAGAATTTAAAATTAACCAAGCTGTAATATTAGACCAAATCAAGCCCAAAAAGGTGAATAGGACCGAGAGAAATTACGAAAATGCCTACATACCTGAGCAGCTTTATAGGCAGTGAGCGTGTTCTCGGCAGCGGCTTTCCTGTCATCGCCGGTCTTGAACTCAGCCAAGTACCTGTGATAGTCTCCCTTCATCTTGAGATAAAAGACCTTGGAATCACCGGTCCCGGCAGCTGGAACGAGCTTCTCGTCAAGAAGATTCAAAATTCCGGCACAAATCTCGGACAATTCGGCCTCGATCTTGGCCCTGTACTCGCGGATGATGGAGACGTGTTCAGTGTTGCCGCGTCCTTCCTCTTTCTGCTCGATGGAGGAGACGATCCGCCAGGAGGCACGGCGGGCGCCGATCACGTTCTTGTAGGCGACGGAGAGGAGGTTCCGTTCCTCGACGGTGAGTTCGTCGGGGGCGGGGACGGAGGAGACGACGTTTTCCATGAACTTGACCATTTCCTCGTAGCGCTCGGCCTGCTCGGCGAGCTTCGCCATGTAAACGTTTTCCTCACGTGGGGAAGGGGTGGCCATGGTTCAGGGTTGTGTTTGGATGGGAAATGAAACTGAGAGGATTTTTCGAGGGATTGAGATTTGAGAGGTTGAGTTTTTTGAGAAATAGGAAAGCAACTTCGCTTGGATGTCGTTTTTTATACAGGACCCAAGGGGCTTTGTTTTTTTTCTCTTTCCTCTTTTGACCTTCTCTTTATTTTCCTCCTGTTCTCTTCTTCTTTTCTTTATTGGTTTTTATCTCATTGTTTTTTTTAACATTTTTTGGGGTGATTTTTTTTTTTTCCCTAAAAAGGCTTAAATGTCATTTGCTCCCTTATCTTTTCAAAAATAGATATTTCGTCTCTTCTTTTTTTCTCTTTGTCCCTTTACCTTTTAAAGTTGGACATTTTGCCCCAAAATCAACGGAAGCCAAATGGCTCCGTTAGTTTGTTGACGGGCATTGATGTGGCGTTGACATAGCAATACATGTGGATCCACAAGACGCTTAAAAAATGGAAAAAATTTTTTCCTTATTTCTATGGTTTCCGAAATTGGATCGGATCGGACGGTCCGACCGGTTCGATCGCCTATCGGAATGCCCTCAAATTTGTAGAAGGTACCCAACCCGCGGTTCTCTCGACCCGCTTGAGAACCGCAAACCGCTCAACCCGAAACCGGGAAGAACCGGTATTTGCTGGTTTTTCCCACTTTCTATTTAAAAAAAGAAAAACTAAAAACTAAAACCTAACGCGATCTGTCCCTCACTCACTCTAACTCTCTCAGACTCACCCTCCCAAACCCAAAGCCGAAAATCAGAAACCCAAAAATCCACTTGCTCCGATCGATCTCCTTCTCGTCTCGACGCTACCGGTGCTCCGGAGCGGCGCTTCCGCCTCTGTCTCAGATCACAGATCAAGGCGGTCTTCTGCTTCTTTTTCATTCTCCGCTCCGGCGCAAGTGCAACAGATCCGGCAACTCTCTTTCCCTTCTCTTTCACAATGAAAGCTTCCCTTATTTTGTTGAAAATCATTGTTCATGATGTTCACAAAGGATTCTATATTTCAAGAAATACTTTACATGTGCTATTGATTTTGGCACAGGATTTATGAAGGTAAAAGTTGCAGTCACTAGAGTAGCAGTACATTCGTAGATCGGATCCAGAGATAAGCTTTTCTTACATCCATGGCAGAGAAATTCATGGTTTACTTCTTCTTCAATCAGCTCCAACGGATGCCTATGCAGAAAATGATGAATCTTCTCCTCCATCTCTCTTTTCTTCTACTTTTATTCTCTATTTCACTTGGAAAATTGACGCGGGCAAAACAGAGCAGAGGTTAAGACTTGAAAGGAAGAGAAACGAAGATAGACAGGGAGCAAGAAAAGAGGATGAAGAAAAAGGGACAAGATTTGAAAGGAATGCAGAAAGCGAAACGAAACATTTGGAAAGTCAACCTTTCAAAATTAAATACTAAGAAGATGGCAGAACACTCTGTTTTGTCAATTTGAGAATCTACTGGGTTTATCTACTGACAAAACAAACAGAGAGTTCAAATCTCACCAAGGCTATCTTAAAAAAAAAAATCACCAAGGCAAACATGCGTTTTTCCTTTTTCTAGTTTAAAGTTTTGGGCTATCAAAACTTCAAAAGGGTAACCTGTTTGCTTGAGCTTTTTTTTTTCTCTTGTTGGGGGGTTGAACCAGCCGGATGGTCTGACCGATCCGATCGTTTGAGCCGTCGACCGGTGGCCTTCCCGGTTCTACCCCCGAGTCGGTTTTTAAAACCATGCTTATTTCTATTCGAGTTTTGCTACATGACCAGAAAAATTGACCCGGAATTTGGTCCTTCATAACGTGTTGTTACACAATTGGTCCAGAAGACTGATCCCACCATTATTTAAGTGGGGTTGTAGGTTTTGCTACAAAACATGGGATGACCCCACATGACAGGTCATTTGGGACAAAATTCTCGTCAATTTTTCTGGTTGTTTAGAATTTTCCTTTCAATGAGTTTTGCTCTATTTTAAAAAAATTTTACTGTGTTGTGGGCCCACATGGATATGCCACGTTAACGCCACCTCAGACAATAAATAGTATCATTAATTTTGGGGTAAAATGTCCTGAATTTGAAAGGTGAGAAGGCAAAGTTTTCCAAAAAAGGAAAGAAAGCCAAATGTACATTTTTTAAAAAGGTAAGGGAACAAATGAGTATTTTAGCCCTTCTTGTTGAGCATCTTATATTTGCCATAGTACATAGTATTAGATCCTCTTCCAAATGTTCTTCTACGAAACTGTTATATCAGAGTCCCCGATAAATTTAGAATCAAGTTGTGTCAGATTTTAAATAGAGAAAAACACTCTCAATAATTATTTTCTCCATTTTTGGAATTTCAATTCAATATCTTGCTTAAAAGATATTGAATTTCTTTCATTAAATCTAATAGATTTTGATAATTCTCTCCCAAACTTGTTTAATCCGTTTATGACTATTGGACAACGTCAAGGGGGATTTACAAATGAATTGAGCACAATGAACAGCTCTTATTCAAGCCCATTTTTTATTCGACTATGTTTATTAAGGCAAACAACGATTCTAAACATGTTTTACATTTATTTAATAAAAGGAGTTTTGCCAAGTTTTGATGATTTTTGATACCTTATTTTTTTATTTGAGTTGAACTTAAACAAAATTTAATAGTTTTAAATAATATATATGAATCGACCTATTCCACTTGAACATACAAAAATAAATTAACAAATCATGTTCATGTTCAAAATCGTTTCGTTTTGCAATTGACACATCCACTATGTGATAGTAAAAATCCAATATGGACCATGCCGGCATGCTCTTTCCTTTTTATACATAAGTTCAATATAATTTTGCGATTTTTGAAGGATACTATTGAACTTATTAGATATATATACATAATAATAATAATAAATATATAACTTTTTTTTTGGGAAGATTTATAATATAACTTAAATAAGTTATATTTATAAGTAATAAACGATTTCCCTCTAGAATGCAATGAATAAAATATCGTACTAAATTGGTCGGTTCAATCGATGCCCAGTCCGGTACCGATATATATATACTTAACCACTCCATCAAAGTGTTATTTAATGATTAATTCATTATATATATTATATTTATACTAAATTTTTTTTTTAAAAAAAATCTCTTAAACGATTTAACCACCAGTTCAACCGATTGAACCGATTAAACCAGATATCGATATGACCTCCAATCCGATATTTTATTCATGACTAGAATGTTAGAGTTTATAATAATTCACTCAAAAGAAGTCTCAAGCTTGATTTTTCCCAACCCTTTAATTGCCTATAATTAAATTCTATATATATATATATATATATAAAATAGAAAATCAACAGATTTTCTTTCTTTTCTATATACCTAGTAACTCAAGACCATGTATTTTTACACTCCAAATATGAGAAAGAAGAAAGTCAAAGTAAGAAATTGGAAGAAAACTAAAGAAGTGGAAAGAATGCGATTGTATTCACGTTTATTTGATTGATTGAAGATTTGAAGTTGATGCAATGAAAATCATTTCATGTAAAAGAAAAATTGAGTATATCTTAATCATAAATTGGAGTAAACATATCCTTATATGTTGTAACTAATGTCAGCTATTAAGCACTCGAGTTGTTAGCTCAATTGGTAGGTGTACTGTGTTTGAACTGTGAGTTCATGGGTTAAAGTTCCACGGAATGTGAGTTTAGTTTGTAATTTGTTTATTTGTGTATTTGGTTGGTAGATAGTTTATTTACGATATTTTTTTAATTTGGGTTGAATTCTCATTTAGATATTTAGGCATGAGTTTTGCTACACAGGTCGAAAAATTGACTCGAAATTTGGTCCCTCATGACATGTTCTTATACGGTTGATCCAGCAGACTAGTCCCACCAGTACTTGAGTGGAGTTTTGCTACATAACATCGGATGACTAGCCATGACATGTCATAGGAGACCAAATTCGCGTCAATTTTTCGGGTTGTGTGGAATTTCCCTTTAGACATATAGAGATCTATTTGGATTGTAATGAAATTTCAATTCGATTAAAGAAAGGTGATTCAGACACAAATTCAATAATTAAATGACTAATAAGTAATAAGTAATAACCATAAACTTTGATGATTGTAGTTTTTGAAGATCTTATTTGAAGAATGAAAATATATTTTATATATTGTAAAATGACTTTCTCAAAACAATCATTCCTAAAAATCTATATCCTACATCAACCATTTAAAATGGAAGACTACCCTCCAAATTACCTTAGAAGTTAGAAATTAAACTTCCCATACAAAAATAAAAAAATGCCACCTTCTAATTTGATTCTCTACACTTACATAGTAAATATATGTAACTCGATTTTTAAACTTTCAAACTCTTTCTATTCGATCCAACAAGCATCGATATCACTACTTATGAAAATTAGTTTTCACTTCCACGTGCGTTGCACGTTACCCATTGTGTTTAAATTATAAAAATAATAATAATTGAAATTAATTATAAGTAAAGCGGTCAAAACTTGATCCAAACTCGATAACACATTCAACTGACCGAACCCGATTTAACCAGAAAAAGTAAATGACCCGAACCTGTCCTATCCAAATCCGACAAACCCATAACCCGAATGACCCTAGAATATTATAAACTAAAATTATATTTTATTCAATAAAATCCAAATTATTATAATTTTAATAATTCTAAATTATCATTTATTCAATAAAATCTATATTATTATTATAATTTTATTAAATTTGCTAAACTTCATTATATGAATATAAGTATTAAATCAGTTTTAGGAATAATTTTTATGATAAATTTATAATTAGTAATTTGTTTTTTTTACATAATGAATAAATAATAATAATTAATTAGTAATTTCTTGACAATTTTTTCTATTAGGTTTTACTACCGTACTATTAATCTCACCGGTAAGGTTGTAATTTTATTTTCATTTTTATAGATACTTATATTATTAATTAATTAATTTATAATTTTAATTGATGTAATGAAACAACATAAATTTGGATATTATATAACCAATATTTATTTGAACACATACTCCCACCTCATAATTAATTATGTATTTAATATTCAAAATTAATATATAAGGGACACATGTCAATTCTTTAACCCCGTATATGCAGTTTGCTAAACTTCATCGGTAGTCGATTGTAAAATAAATCGAATAATAAAGATATTAAATAAATTTAAGAATTAAACATTAAAAAATTCAAGGCTGACCCAATTGATCCGAGTCATAGAGCCGAAAAACCCAAAACCCAAATGACCCAGAACCCGAGTGACCTGTTGCCAAAACTCGAACCCGCCTGACCCTAGACCCGAGAGCCGAATATGATCCGAAATCCAAATGACCTGAGAAAATTACCTAAGTCATTTGAGCTAAAACCCTGATGACCCAAACCCGAAATCCGTCCAACCCGCCCAATTGACTCCTCTAACCTTATAAGTCAAAGGAAATAATTGTATGTTACTCTTTTTTTTTTCAAAAAAAAAAAACTTTAAATTCTTGCCATACACTCCAATATATTAAACTACCAACAAACACTCTAAAAATAGAAAAAGATCAATCACAATAATTAAATTTTCAATAAATTTTAACTTAATTATTTTTAAAAAATGAATAATTAATGATTGGGCAACTTATTTTAACTTTTAAACTTGATAATAATACTTTTATTAGTTTATATTATAAAATTGATATGGGTCTAAAACTATAAAAAAGTCTCCAATTTTTTAAAATTAAAATGGTAAAAATAAAATATTTATAAAAATATTAAATTTAATTAAATAAAATTTGAGTTTTAGCAGAATAACTGTAAAAGTTTAATTCTAACAAAAAATTGTAAAATTTAAACAATGTCATTTAAGATATATTTTAAAAATTCTAATATATCTAAGCTTTTTAAATAAATTAGTAATATCATAAAAATAAAATAGGTATAAGGATATTAGATTTAATTAAATAAAAATAGAGTTTTTAGTTGAGTAAAACTATAAAAGTAAAATGGTAAAAATAAAATAGTTATAAGGATATTAGATTTAATTAAATAAAAATAGAGTTTTTAGTTGACAAAAACTATAAAAATTTAAACAATAGCATTTAAGAAATATATTCTTAAATTAAGGGTATAATAGGCGATTCAAAAGTTTGATAAGGATATAATAGGTGATTTAAAAGTTTTACAAAACTCGTACTTTTATATATAGTACTAGTCTCTACTTCCACGTGCATTGCACGTGATACTCGTGTTTAAATTAAATGAAAATTATAATAATAATTGAAATTTATTATACGTAGAGCTGTTAAAATCTGATCCGAACCTGATAACTCGTCCAATCCGACATAACCCGATTTGACCAAAAAAAGTAAACGACTCAAACCCGTCCTATTCGGACACGACAAACCCGTATATGCAGTTTGCTAAACTTCACCAGTAGTTAAAATATTCAAGGTTGATCCAATTGACCTAAATCTAGACCCGAAAAATCCAAAACCTGAATGACCCAAGGTCAAAACTCGAATCCGCCTGACCCAAGACCTAGTAGACCTGAACCTAGATGAGCCGAAACCCGAATGACTCGAGAAAATTACCTGACTCATTTGACTTAGAATCAGATTTAAACTACCAATACACGCTACAAAAATAGAAAAACAAATTCAATCACAAAAATTAGATTTTAAATAAATTTTTAACTTAATTTGTTAAAAAAATTTAAATAGTTAATGATTAGCCAACTTATTTTAACTTTTAAACTTGATAATAATACTTTTATTAGTTTATATAATAATTGAAATGGATCCATAACTACCAAAAAAATCTCCAATATTTTAAAAGTAAAATGGTAAAAAAAATATTTATTAAAAATATTCAATTTAATCGAATAAATATAGAGTTTTTAGTAGAATAATTGTAAAAGTTTATTTCTAAAAATATTGTAAGAGAATATATTTTAAAAATTCTAATATATCTAAATTTTTTTTTAATTAAAATAGTAAAATGATAACAACAAAATAGTTATAAGGATATTAGATTTAATTAAATAAAAATAGAGTTTTTAGTTGAGCAAAACTATAAAAGTATATCTAAAATTTTCTAATACATCTAAGGTTTTTTTTTAATTAAAATAGTAAAATGGTAAAAATGACATAGTTATAAGAATGTTAGAGTTTTTTTTAATATACAGCAAGTTTTTTATCAAAGCAAAAAAATTAATTATAAGTCAAATAAAATAATTGCACATTAGGGAAATAATAAAGTTTAATCATAATACATTATTATAAACTATCAAATAGTAAGATGTCAATCATAATAACTTTATAAATTAAAATTTTAAAAATAAAATAATTATAAAATATTGAATTTAATTAAATGAAAATAGAGTTTTTAGTAGAATAAAACTCTATATTTTGAAAAAAAAAATAGTACAATGGTAAAAATAAAGTAATTATAAAGAAATTAAATTTAATTGAATAAAAATAGAGTTTTTAGTAGAATAAAACTATAATAGTTAAGTAATGACATTTAAAAAATATGTTTGAAAAATAAGGATATAATGGTCGATTCAATTAGGAAAATAAGGGTATAATAGTCGATTCAAAAGTTTTACAAAACTCGTACTTTTATATATAGTACTAGTCTTTATTTTCACGTGCGTTGCACGTGACCCAAACTCGATAATCCGTCCAATCCAGCCGAACTCGACTTGATCAGAGAAATTAAATGACCGACGACCCGATAAACTCGTAATCCGAATGATCCGAGAAATTAATCCGGATGACCCAAAGATATTATAAACTAAAATTATATTTTATTCAATAAAATCCACATTGTTATAATTTTAACCATTCTAAACTATAATTTATTCAATAATAATTATATTATTGTTATAATTTTACATATTATGATTAAATTTGCTAAACTTCATTATATGAACAATTATTATATATGAATAAATACTAAATAAGATTATAATTAGTAATTTGTTTTTTACATAATGAATAAATAATAATAATAATCAGTAATTTCTTGACAATTTTTCTATTAGGAAAGAACATAAATTTAGATATTATATTTAATATTTATTTGAACATATACCCCACTTCATACTTAATTATGTATTTAATATTCAAAATTATTAATATATAAAGGGACACATGTCAACTTTTTAACTCGTATATACAGTTTACTAAACTTAACCGATAGTGGATTGTAAAATAAATCGAATAATTAAGACATTAAATAAATTTAAGAATTAAACATTAAAAAATTCAAGGCTGACCCAATTGATCCGAGTCCTAGACCCGAAAAATCCAAAATCCAAAAAATCCAAAACTCGAATGATCAAGAACCCGAGTGACCTGAGGTCAAAACCCGAACCAGCATGACCCTAAACCCAGCAAACCCGAGACCCGAATGACCTGAACCAAAATGAGCCGAAAGCCCGAAACCCGAATGACCTGAGAAAATTACCTGACACATTTGATCTGGTCCAAGATGACTCGAACCTGAAACCCGTCCAACCCGCCCAATTGACTTTTTTTTTTTGCATCAACTCCTATAACTTTATAAGTCAAAAGAAGTAATTATATGTTACTCTTCTTTTTATTTTTAAAAATTTTAAATTCTTGTTATACACTCCAATACATTAAACTACCAATACGTACACTTCAAAAATAGAAAAAATCAATCACAATAATTAAATTTAAATAAATTTTTAACTTAATTAGTTTTAAAAAATATGAATAATTAATTATTAGGCACCTTCTTTTAACTTTTAAACTTGATAATAATACTGTTATTAGTTTAAATCATAATTGAAATGGGTCCAAACTCCAAACCTATCAAAAAGTCTCCAATTTTTTAAAATTAAAATGGTAAAAATAAAATATTTATAAAAAATATTGAATTTAATTAAATAAAAATAAATTTTTTAGTAGAATAACTGTAAAAGTTTATTTCTAAAAAAAAATTGTAAAATTTAAACAATTTTATTTAAGGAATATTTTTAAAAATTGTAATATATCTAAGTTTTTTAATTAAATTAGTAAAATGGTAAAAATAAAATAGGTATAAGGATATTAGATTTAATTAAATAAAAAATAGAGTTTTTATTTGAGTAAAACTATAAAAGTATATTTAAAAATTCTAATATATAAAAGTAAAAATTAAATAGTTATAAGGATATTAGATTTAATTAAATAAAAATAGAGTTTTTAGTCGAGTAAAACTATGAAAGTTTAAATAATGGCATTTAAGAAATATATTCGAAAAATAAGGGTATAATGGACAAATATATTCGAAAAATAAGGATATAATAGGTGATTCAAAAGTTTTACAAAACTCGTACTTTTATATATTGTATAGATGTATAGATGTATAGATGTATAGATGTATAGATAGATAGATAGATATATTGTAACACTAAAAAAAAACAATTAAGGGTCTTTTAAGTTTTAAGTTTTAGGGTTTAGGGTTTATGAGAATATATATATCCAAAAAGAACAATATATTGTAACACTTAAAAAAAACAATATATAGTCCGAAAGCATTGGGCCTATTACATAAATCCTTGTTAAACATTGGGCCTATGAATAGGCCTAAATAAGTTCCGTTCATTGATCCAGTTTATACTTGACCCATAAGCGAAATTGCTCCCGGAATAAGACAGCCCGTATGTCATGACCCAAATTAAACCCAAAAACGTGACAACTTCGTATATAAGGCATCATTTTATAAACCCTAATTCTCTTCTTTCTTATCTTCTCTTTCGACTTTCGCCACGCTGAGCTGCCTCTGCTGCTTCCGAGCTGCAGCTAAAGTTTATCCAAAATGAAGGTACGAAAATATAATACAATGAAAGAAAGCGATATCTCTTCTTTCGCGTGTTTTATTTTTTGTTAAATTAATTCTTATTTTTTTGTTTGTAGTTTAATATCGCGAATCCGACTACTGGTTGCCAGAAGAAGCTTGAGATCGATGACGATCAAAAGCTGTAAGTTCCAATTTGATCTTATTTGGTTTTATATCTGTTTGGTTGCTTAGAAAGTAGAGTAAAATAAGACAGCGAACTATGAATCTAGATGTCGAATTTGGTTGGTTCCTTATAGCACAGAATCTTCAAGTTTAGATTGGGTCTGTGAAATTTACTTTTAAAGTGTTATCCGGTAATTAAAGCTATCTATTCATGTTATTTTAATGTGGCAGTCGTGCAGTTTTTGACAAGAGGATCTCCCAGGAGGTTGCTGGAGATGCCTTTGGCGAGGTGTGTGGTTATCTATTCATTTGCATCTGAATCTCTTTTGGGATTAATGGTTGATTGAAAAATGGTTGATCGATTTTGACGTTATAGAGTTTCCATTTATTTTGATAGGAATTCAAAGGCTACGTTTTTAAGATCATGGGAGGTTGTGACAAGCAAGGGTTTCCCATGAAGCAGGGTGTTCTGACTCCTGGTCGTGTTCGTCTCTTGCTCCATAGAGGTACGGTTTGCTGAGTATTATAAAATGGTTTTTTTCCATAGTCCTGTTTCATTATGGAATTAGTGAATGTAAAGAAATGGAACATATTGGTTTTCTTTCAATTATTGAGGCACCAATCTAGGGGTTAATTCTATGTGATGTTTATGCATAATTTAGTTGTTCAGTGAGGTGCTTTGCCTCACCACTTTGATCTTTGTTGGTTGGGTGTCTCATTTTTCACTTCTGTGAATGAAATGTCAGTTTCTGCAACTTCAGTCATGTCTTCCTCTATTGAATTGGAAGTTGATTCATTTGTATTGCTTGAACAGGAACCCCATGCTTCCGTGGATATGGAAGACGTAATGGAGAGCGCCGAAGGAAGTCTGTTCGTGGATGCATTGTTAGCCACGACCTGTCTGTTTTGAACTTGGTTATAGTGAAGAAGGGTGAGAATGATCTGCCTGGGCTCACTGACACTGAAAAGCCAAGGATGAGAGGTCCAAAGAGGGCATCCAAGATTAGAAAGCTCTTTAATCTTTCCAAGGAAGATGATGTTCGGAAGTACGTCAACACTTACAGGAGGACTTTCACAACAAAAACTGGTATGTTTTCTTTCCTTCACTTCCCTTGATAACAAAGCCAGAAGATGTAAGGGACTAGGTTGATTCTCTATGTTTCAAGAGCTATATAGGAAATTCCGTGGAATTGCTTTGTGGAAATGGTCTTCTTAACCCATAAATCTTCCTTCTAAGGTCTAGGCTATAGCACAGTGCTTAATGTTCATGGTATCATGTTTAAATCTGTGAGGCTTCCTTCTTTGATAGCCACTCTCCTGTTTATATGCTCGACTGTAATTCTAAATCTCTAGCTTCTAACCTTGATGATTATGATTTATGTGCTTTACATCCGTGTGCCTCACTTTCGCACCCGTTGAAGCCCTGCTAATAGATTAAAAATGGAAATTTTAATGTGTGGAACATGCAGATAGTAGAGTGTGGGAGAATGGATCATGGTTTGAAGTAGAGAGGCCTGGTAAAGGGGTGATTCCTTTGTGGAACCTGTTACTGATAACCTTCTCTGTTGTTTGCAGGTAAGAAGGTCAGCAAAGCTCCAAAAATTCAGAGGCTGGTAACTCCATTGACTCTTCAGAGGAAGCGTGCTAGAATTGCAGATAAGAAGAAGAGAATTGCTAAGGCCAAGTCTGAGGCTGCTGAGTACCAGAAGCTGCTTGCAACAAGGTTGAAGGAGCAGAGGGACCGCCGCAGTGAGAGCTTAGCGAAGAGGAGGTCCAAGCTCTCAACTGCTTCTAAGCCTTCTGTTGCGGCTTAGATTACTTCTGAAGTTTTGATAGGAATGGATCTTGTCAGTACTCAGTTTTTGTAGTGTTATATGCCGTGAATCGTTTTGCCTTAGTATTCAATGTTGTTCTGTTATTTTGAATACTGAGAGTTGATTTAGATTTTGTGAATGTTTTGAGTTGACATTATCTATTACGTTATATTTTATGTTGCCAAATATATTACTTGCCCTATTTTATGTTGTGAAAAAGAGGAGAGTGTTCTTTGACATTGGCAAGATAGTTTAATTGCATCTAAACTGACGTAATAGCTATTGTATGCCTTGTAGAAATGAGTATGGTGAAAGAGAAAGGTAGAATTTATTATCAAAGGCTTGTGTGCAAAAGGGATTAAAAACTCCCCAAGTTCGTTCCTTTATGCTATAAATTTGGTTCAAGTAAAATTACAGCTCAGTACTGTTTAACCCCAAAACTGACTTACCTTAAATTCCTATATATGGCTCGTGAGAAATGGTATGAGGCAGTCGTAACTCGAAGAACCAATCATTCCAAGCAAATCCTGTACCAATGTACAAGGTTGCAAAAGATAAAGGAGAAAGAGAAACAAAGATGCAAGAAAATTGCAAAAGTAAAGCTGGAAGAGCTTCCATGAAGAGCAAAGCTTCAGCTCAACGAGTTTGTCAATTGGCTTATTGGTAACATACTAACATTTGAACAATGGAGTTTGTGCTGCTTGAATGGTACCCGCTAGGCCGCTATGCTACTTTCCAAGTTTACCGGGTTATTGCCATATATTTTCTATTATTTTTCTCCTTCCAAATGAAATAACTGCATGCACTCCAACCAATCTTGAGAACTGAACTACATTTTCTGAGATCTCCCTTCCTAAGAATATGATTTTTCCCACTGAAACTCCGAATCCTAGTCCATGGCTGTTCTTTTTATCCAAGACTTTGGAGTAGTCAATCTGGCCAGACATCCCTGAAAGCCTACCTAGAGTAGGATGATATCGATCACTCATCCGCGGAGGCATGTCACAGTCACGGAAGAAAAATGTCAACCTTTGAAGTCTGAAGTCTGAACATATCATTTAGCAAGCATCCTAGCCAAGACCAGCCCTGCTGTCATTGCCGCTCCAAATAAAGCATGCAATCTCACACAGTAATATTTTGCCATGAAGATCTTCCCTTTGTCCTGAAAAGAAAAATTCATATATATGAGAAATTTGAAGGAAATTATATTAAGAAAAAAAATGGATATTAATCTTCTATCTCAGCATCATAGAACACATGGACATGGTTGTAATCATGTGGCCAATGGTGCAGCTAGTCAGAGGAAAGAGCATCTCATATTATCGCTTCTCTTTGCTTACTTTGGCGGTAAACTTCCTTACCAACATTGAGGTTTCCATGCAAGTTTACTACTCACCTTGTGGTTCTTTTCAACATAGCTCACTACCAGTTTCCCTATAGGTAAGGTCAAGGCACAAAGAACCTGAAAAAACCAAACACAGATGCAACAGTCGCGATAAGTATAGTTGAGAATTACTGTTTGAGCATCCATCAGAAATGCCTTTTTTTTGTTGACCAATATAACTTATACTTACAAGGCAAGTCAGTGGAAGAGCTCTGCATAAACCAAGAGCAAATAAAAGAGAATAGAGTGTTAAGACTGCCCCTTTCACAACTACTGCACCTCTTTCCGTGCCCATCTTTACCTGCAATAGGAAAATGAAAGAACATTTTTCTCCCTCTGTAACATAGAAAACCCCGGGACTTGATTGAATGTACATACCAAAGGTGACATTTTCCCAACGGCCAAGTCTTCTTCAACCTGATATATACAACATTAATGTTATTTATACAGAACCTGTGAAGCTAATGAGAGTTTTCTCATTAGAAAAGACTAAGACAGGATTAACCTGATGAAAATGACTGCAAAACAGAATAAGGGTTGTCGTCAATCCTACGAGGAGTGATGCAGAAAGAACTGTGCGAGTCAAGGGGAGGAAGTTGATCTCACTGCCAAAATTGCCCAAAATTAAACTATTGAAGTGAAGGGGATATTTTAGAATCTTAAAATGTTGCATTCTTATTGAGTAAAGAACCTTGTGCTGCCCAGCAACAGGTAGAAAGCAGTGGTAGCAAATGGTCCAAAAGCTGCGAAGCACAATGGCTCTCCTAATCCTTGGTAACTTAACCGAAATGGTGGGCACTGCAGTTAGTCCAATTTTCAATAGATTTCAGACCTCATTAATGTTAAGAGAGACAAATGTTTGAAACTTGATTTGTATCAGTTCTTCCCAGTATGCTAATAAGATTAACTCTACCTGATATATATAACCACAAGTGATTGCACACGCCAATAGTAACAACGAGCGCATATTTCCTGCATCCGCAGCTACCCAAGCCAGCCCCATGAAGCCTACGGCAAGTGACAAGTAGGCAGCAAGAAAGGGCCCCGAACGGCTTTCCAAGCACAATAGAAAATCAGTTTCAGATTCATATCACAGAAAAAGCTAGAAAACAAATAAGAGAAGAAAACAGACATTGGCATTAGGCAAACAATCAAGTTTACCTGCCAACCATATTCACTACTGATTCCTTTTTGTTCTTATCTGCTCCTGTATCAAAATCGTAGACATCATTGCTGCAAATGCACAAATTGAAGATTTTAGCAGCCTTAAAGCTTGCTTAGAATCAAGTATAGCTATTCTCCCCTCACCACCAAAACCTACCTTAAATTGATCCAAGCAATAACAAGAACTGAAGAAGCCAAGAGCGTAAGATAACGCCTAGTAAAAAACAGGCCTGTTTGCAAATAAGCTACTGCACCACCTACCTGCTCAAAAATATTAACAAGGGTAAATGCAATTTCAACCACCTTCCATTAGTCCATTAAACAATAATTCCCAATTGCCTTACACATAAGCAAGCACAAGAATATGTCACAAGTCTGTAAGCTAATTAGTAGATGGAGAAATTGTTGTAAACATCAGAGGCGGTATCTATTAGCTTAAACTTCTCATTTTTAAATCCAAATTAATCATCTCTAATTGTCTACCAAGATTCTCACAATGAACTCTTGAGTGGCTATCATTACAATCTAATAGATAGCAAATTGCTAATAAGAGTAAACTAGTTCATCAATCATCATAATTCATAATAGAACTTCCATGTACTGAAGAAACTCACAGTTAGAGGAACCAAAGCAACAGAGTAAATTGGCAATTTAATTGCCCTCCAAATCAAGGTTGCTTTAGAAACATCTTTCTCCTCTTGATGGATGCTGTCAGAAATATCTGCTGAACACTTGCGAAGTATATGTTGCTGTCGGTTTGGGCACCTGATTTTTAATATTCTAATTTGGAAAAAGGTTTGATCATTATAGCAGAAATGCAATGACCCTCTGAAAGTTTTTGGAAATTGTCCTCTTTCATAAGACCTGAGAAACAAAAATATTCAAGTTAATTGTAGAGACATAAAGAAGGCAGAAACTCTATCTCATTTCTCCTCTTCTTCCATCCCAAGAAAAGGTAAAGTGGGGATGTGCTATATTTACATCATCAAGCATATATTTCAAACACTATGCGAACTATCAGAATATATCAAATTTGCAGTTCCTAATAAACTACTTTCGTTACTTCGTACAGCATAAGCATATCGCCATTTTCATAGGATTTCCAGAAAATATATAGTCAAACCAAAATAATTGACTCCAAGTCAAACAGTTCAAACTTCAAAACAGGCAAATATTATAGAATCCATCCAAATTCTAAAACAAAAAGTTGCAACAAAGACAGAACAAACTCACCTTGTAAGGTAACAGTGTTTCGCGACGCATTCAAGGTTTACACCCAAACCAGACCCTGTGCACGAGGAGCTTAGCGTTGCCGCCAATGGCTTCAACATGCTTCAGTTTTCTGCCTACAGGTTGAGCTGATGATCAGGAAAAAAGGAAATTAACAATAAAAATGCAAGAATATTGAGAGAAAAAAGAGAAACATACCTTGTAATTTTACAATGGGTCATTGGATTTCTCCCTGAGGGAAGTCTAAAGACAAGATAAGCTGTCCATGTTTTCTGTAAGTTGAACTTATTAGCAGTGTTTGTCCGGATATGGTTTGGGAAGATCAACTGAAAACAGACAGAATCTTGATTACCCAATCCTATCTATCAATTAAATATTTTCCCGGGTCATGTCAGCCACCCACGTAAGCTCATTGGTTTTGACCCAATGGGCCTTCAAATCCAGGTCCAAATTGTTCGAGTAGATATCCAAGTTCCAATTTTAGGATGAAAATCCTCTCCCCCCATTTTTGGTGCCCCACCGTGCCTCATCCACCAAATTATGCCACGTGTCCCTAGTATTATACCTTGTTTGTTTTCGAGTTTTAACAAATAGTAAAAATCCCAATTAAAACCAGGTTTAGCCCCAAATTAACAACAAATAATTATATATAAGGGTTAGTTCTAAATTTTAATACATTCCCCATAGGGTTTTAGAATGAAAATATAAAATTTAATTTAACTAGACAAACAAGGAATAACATTAAAAAACTGAAAAAGGACACGTGTCATTATTTGGTGAATGGGGCACGGTGGGGCACAAAAAATGGGGGGAGAGGATTTTTATCCCCAATTTTATGGGATGTCCTCGAAGGGACAATATAAATAATGAACAAGTTTCAATTATATAACGTGTTTTGCCTTTTGACTTGCATTTTATTCCTTTTTTTTTGGTCGGTCTCCTAAGGCTCTTACTTTATTTTCTTCTAGCATTTCACGCCATAATGCTGTAATTCCTTCCATTTCCAGTTTCCATTATTTTGCAGGTGGCAACTGGCATGGTGGTATTGACAGATACCAAAGAGTTGACTGATTAATATAAACATTACGGTACATTGACATATGGAGTAATAATTAAAAAGAATAAAAAGGGTAATGCTTGAGAAGTTGGGTATGCAGAATTGAATGAAGATACTTATCCAAGCAGATTTATGGGATTATATCTATCTTATATATGTAGACAGATTAATATTATATCCATCTTATATCTTAATATATATAATATGTAAATTTTATAACGATTGATATTTTTGGTTTTACTATCATTTTGGTGTAGAATCAATAATTTGCAGTTGCATACTTTCTTCTCCATGGCTTCTTTTCATCACTCAGAGTCTGTGCAGGTCATACCAGAAATCCAGGCACAGGCTGCATTACAAGTGAAAACCACTGATTCAACCCCAGGGATGAATTCTGGAGAAAATAGTAGCAATATTGATGAGGATGGTGTTTTCTTGACTTGGAAAGATTTGTGGGTCACGGTTCCTGGTGGGCAAAATGGCAGACCAATTCTTCAGGGCTTGACTGGCTATGCACGTCCTGGAGAGCTCTTGGCAATAATGGGTCCTTCTGGTTCTGGCAAGTCAACACTTCTTGATGCCTTAGCAGGTAAGAACACATTCCATGACAAGGCTAAGGTTGTTGATGAGAAAATAGAAACTAGTTTTACTTCAGAGACAGAGTTCAGATGGTGTTTGTTGAAATGTCACATATATATCTCAATGACAAGCATTTCAAAGTTATACTAGTAAATTCAGAAACAGGGTACTATGCTATGATTTATTTTTGTTCTTACAGCAAAAAATATATGTTAGTATAAACTTCTTGGCCTTTGAATCTTCTTTCCAGGGAGATTGGGTCCTAACACAATGCAAGTGGGAGACATTCTTATCAATGGACATAAACAGACCATGGCTTATGGAACATCGGTAAGTGATTTCAAATTTGCAGGCTTTGCAGCTCTATAATTATAGTAATAATCATGGTTTTCATTCTTGATATTAACAGGCATATGTAACACAAGATGATGTATTGACTAGTAGCTTAACTGTAAGAGAGGCTGTATATTACTCAGCACAGCTCCAGTTGCCAGATACCATGTCAAGGATAGAGAAGAAAGAGAGAGCAGAAATGACAATCAGAGAATTGGGATTGCAAGATGCTATGAATACTCGAATAGGTGGGTGGGGAGTTAAAGGACTGAGCGGCGGCGAAAAGAGGAGAGTTAGCATTTGCATAGAAATCTTGACACGCCCGAAGCTTTTGTTCCTGGATGAACCCACCAGCGGACTGGATAGTGCAGCTTCTTTCCATGTGATGAGCAGGATTGCAACTCTGAACCAAAGAGATGGAATTAAAAGAACAATCATTGCATCTATCCATCAGCCTAGCAGTGAAGTGTTTCATCTCTTTCACAATCTTTTTCTCCTATCTGCAGGAAAAACAGTTTACTTTGGTACTATCTCAGCAGCAAACGAGGTTATAAGTCTTTTTTTTTTTCCTTTCTTTCTTTCTTTTTACTTGGAGATAGCTAGAAGAATAAAATGAGTCTTATAATTTTTCTATTTGATGTGTAGTTTTTTGCTTTAAATGGATTCCCCTGCCCGACTCTTCAGAATCCTTCTGATCACTACCTCAAAACTATTAACAAGGATTTCGACAAGGTATGATGGCTAATCAAAATCACTACAGAAATACTTCTCAATGCAAATCTAAATTTTAGTATGGAAGATCCTAAATTTCCTGTAAGATACCAAGCATATGCTAAACAACACAATCCCGTCCAAGTTCGATCTTGAATATGAAACCTTGTGTTCCTCTCTTTTCACCAGGATATTGAGCAAGGTTTTGCTAATGCAATCCCAACAGAGGAAGTAATCGACATTTTGGTGAAGTCATACAAGTCTTCTCATTTATCCCATGTTGAAAGAGAGGTAGCTCAAATTTGTAAACAGGTTGGTGTTGAAAATACAAAAAGAAGATCAGAAGTTACACATTTTTTGAAAGATTATACATTAACATCTTTGGTCCTATGGATCCAGGATAGAGCAGTAGAGCAGGAGATAAGACGCTCTAACTTCCGTACTCAATGTCATGTCCTTACTAGAAGATCTTTCATGAATATGTATCGTGATCCAGGTTACTATTGGATGCGTCTAGCTGTCTACGTTGCATTGGCTTTATGTCTTGCCACAATGTTTAATCACCTTGGGTTGAGTTATGGTTCGATCCAGGTAAGCAAGAATGTAGATACTTTATCCATAATTTACAAAAGTAAAATGATCAATGAGATAAGTTGGAATTGCAATGTTGTGAATAGTATGACTTGGAATCCTAAATCAGTAGTTTTAATTTTGATATTTCAGGCAAGAGGTGCACTGCTTATGTTTTCAGGTTCAATTCTGACCTTCATGACCATAGGTGGATTCCCTTCTTTTGTGGAGGAAATGAAGGTTTGTTTCCTAACTACACTATGGGTCATAAAAATTTTGCCAGAACAAATCAGAATTTGATTGATAAATATATATACTTGTCTACATTCATTCAGGTGTTTGAACGTGAAAGGTTAAATGGGCACTATGGTGTTATTGCCTTTGTCTTTGGCAACACAAGTTCTGCTTTGCCATTCTTGCT
>AWUE01021099.1:0-16423 GCA_001974825.2 Corchorus olitorius | reverse complement strand
TTGAGTTATGGTTCGATCCAGGTAAGCAAGAATGTAGATACTTTATCCATAATTTACAAAAGTAAAATGATCAATGAGATAAGTTGGAATTGCAATGTTGTGTAATTAGTATGACTTGGAATCCTAAATCAGTAGTTTTAATTTTGATATTTCAGGCAAGAGGTGCACTGCTTATGTTTTCAGGTTCAATTCTGACCTTCATGACCATAGGTGGATTCCCTTCTTTTGTGGAGGAAATGAAGGTTTGTTTCCTAACTACACTATGGGTCATAAAAATTTTGCCAGAACAAATCAGAATTTGATTGATAAATATATATACTTGTCTACATTCATTCAGGTGTTTGAACGTGAAAGGTTAAATGGGCACTATGGTGTTATTGCCTTTGTCTTTGGCAACACAAGTTCTGCTTTGCCATTCTTGCTCGTAATTTCACTAATTCCAGGAGCAATCTATTATTATATTCCCGGACTTCAGAAAGGATTTGAACACTTCTTGTTCTTTATATCCACAATATTAGCTAGCATGATGTTGGTTGAGAGCCTAATGATGGTTGTTGCAAGTTTGATACCCAACTATCTGATGGGAATCATAGTTGGTGCTGGGATTCAAGGCATGATGATGATGGTCGCCGGATTCTTCCGTACACCAAATGATCTTTCAAAGCCAGTGCTGAAGTATCCCTTACATTACATTGCTTTCCCCAAGTATGCTTTCCAGGGTTTTTTGAAGAATGAGTTTGAAGGCTTGACATTTGCTAATAGTCCATCTGGAGGGGAACCCACTTTGACAGGGGAAGATATTCTGAGGAACATATGGCATGTGGAAATGGCCTACTCGAAATGGGTTGATCTTGCCATTCTGTTTGGAATGGCTGGTTTTTATCGTTTCTTGTTCCTTATCATCATCAAGACAACAGAGAAGGTTAAGCCTATAATTGCTAAGTTTAAGTCAGTGTACTTTAAGAAGAAGAGTTACTTACATGCTTTGGAAACATCAGGTTCCCCTTGATGGGTTACTGCCAACAATTTGTTCTGTTGTATACTACTTGGTAAACAAGTTTATCTGAGATCATTAATTATTAACTAATTAATTGCAATCTCTAAAACCTTTAAAGGGTTTCATTCATATGAATGATTGTGTAGCGATTTCAAGTGAAACTGGGAAAAGGGACTTGATTGCATAAGTTACACCATTAATAGTTCAGAGTTCAGACTATATGAGATTACTGATTCTGAAACAGAGTATGAGATTCAGTCCAATGGGCTCCTAAAGCTGGGTTAGGCTCGAAATCTGTTTATGTTTCAACATTGACAAGAAATTAATGCTCCCCCACTTCGCCACCACTTTGCATGAGGCTTCTGACAGTGTTAATTAAATTGGGATATTTTCAATATTTTAATTTTTCATCATACAGATATGGACCATATGGTAGGTAGTAATACTTTATTATGATTTAATGTTAACATAAATGCAATATATATATATATAGTTTGTTGTTAGCAGAGATGATGATCCTGATCTGAAGCTAGGCCTGATCTTTGCTTGACACAAGAAAAAAGAGGGGGAAAACATCAATAGTAATTAAGATTAATACATAAAAATATCAAAGCCTTTTATTGAATTCTTTCTTTATTTCATGAAACAATAGTAATTTCCAATTATACAAATGCATTTGGTATGTTTTGTGGAAATGGCTCCAATAAATTTCATCCAATTTCTGTCCAATTGAAAATATAATTTAATCGATTCCCGTCTTAAAGGGTTAATTTGTCATTTTCTTACAAATTTAGTATGCAATTGATAATTTTGAAAGTTTAAAGACTAATTTATTCATTTCTTACAAGTTTAGGGGCCGAAATATGTATTAGCCGTAATTCTTTTCTTGCAACATCCGGGAAAAATTTATAAGAATAAGAGCAATCAACAGTGTGAAAACCAAGCTACGTTAACAACAATCTTTAATTTCCTCCATTAGATAATTGATTTAAGAAAATATATATTCTTTTGATTTGATTCCTTTCTTTCACATTATATTGTAATTAATGGATTCTTAAACATATTTAATTTAGTTAAACATTTTAAAAACTTATTTTCTGGCCGGTATCTAATTAAAGAAACTTACAGACATCACTTTAATAAGTCTCATCCTTCTTCCACCCAAGAAAAAAAGTCCTATTCTTCATTTCTTTTGCTTATGTTATATATGGAATCTTCCTTTCACTTGTCACGCGCACCCGTCGGCTTAATTTAACATAAAATATCTTACTTTTCTTTTTCTTTTACCTTGAAACGAACTTCAAATGCAAAGCATCTCTGTTTATTTAATTTTTGGGTATAGAGATAGTATAAAGTTAAGAATCATATACTTTGTTTTTTTCTCTTCAAGATAAAAATATACCAACTTTCATTGGTGTAAATCGAAGTACAATGACAATATAGTAACTTATAGTATTAAATTACTCAGGAGAGTTTGAGTCTTCCTACGAAGAAAATATAAGTGACTTATATGAAAATCTTCTTAACTGATTCTAAATTGTAAAACAAGTCTTTTCTTTTGTATCAAGAATAAAGTATAAAATGAAATTTCGGCTTATAATAGATAAAATTACCTAGAAAAAAATTACCTAAAGGAAATTAAGGACAATTTGACTTTTATTTTTTTTTTTAATTTAACCCTTAAATTTGCAATTATGTGACGAATTGACTCTTAATTGGATGGAAGGCTAAAAATACTGTCAAAGTCTTTACACGTGGAATTTTGTGAAATCTTTTAAAATTTACAATATGACGAAATTGTTGGTAATCATCTTTCCAATATATACTATATATTATTTTTAGTAACTATGGAAATTACTTGAAGGCCAAATTAAGAATTAATGTGGTGCCTCCTTTTGGCTTTTTTTTTGGTCTTTTCGCACTTTTCGGGTGATTAAAAAGGCCCCAATGAATTTCCTCCCTTACTTTTTCTACTACCTTTTTTGTAATTTACTATTTTTATATTTATGATTAAGTGTGTTTTAATTACATATTAATTGTGTGTGGATATTAGGATTTACTGGTTCAACTCCTCTGCCGGAATTCCAAAGGATTAGTGCTATAAATGTATAATCAGCAATAATGGTTGATTCATGGGTAAACTATTGACATTCCAGTTCTGTTTTGCTTTCGTCTTCATTTCTATTTGAGTGGGTTTCTTCTTCCCTAACATTTTTTTGAATTGGTTTCACATGAACTCCATTCTGTTTCCTAAAATTTTCAGGTGGACGTTGATAAGATCATTCCATTTAATTTAGTTGCGCCTTAGGATGACATAACCTAAAGTGGGGAGCTTTCACTTCTCACCGCAACATTTTGAGGTAAATCTGGATTAATTTGTTGATTATATTATTTGATACTTAAATTTAACATTTCCTTATTCCTCTTTTATTTTACAAAAAGTTTTTTTTTATTTATCATTCGACTTCCTTTTTATTGAGGTTTCTATTAGTTGCTTATATTTAATTAGTATATTTCCACATTTTCAAAAACACAGTTAGCCAATGCTAAGTACAATCATTTTGTGATGCATTGTGTAAATTACATATGCTCCTACAAATGCTCTCAACTAATTCAATTTTCCTCCGACAACTATACATACTCATTGACTACAAAAAATTAGGCCTTCCTTGTGCAAAAGGCAAATTCTTCCACCAACCCGAGTCTATTAATTTAACAATTGCAATCAAGATTAAAAAATGACCGCAACGTACTATATTTGTTTTAGATAATCAACATAAATTACAAACAACAATTAATATTAGCTTAATTTGGATGAATTATCTAGAGATGGATGAGTAGAATATTAGCTTTATTTTGATGAATTATCTAGAGATGAAGTAGAATTTAGATAATGCACTTTTAGAATGAAAGAGAGGTCATGTGTTTTGCTTTATATATGCAAATTATTTGTTTCCATGTATGAGTTTTTCCTAACTTATTAACTTACAGCCAATGCAATATCTTCTTACTAACCGATTTAAACAACTACAAAAAATAATAAGAAGATGATTGTAGCGCAAACGCAGGCCGCCCTGCTTGTTAAGAATTAATTTATATTAAAATTGCAAATTTAAGAGTTCAATTGGCAAAAGTAATAGTTTAAGGCAAATTATATAATACACCGGCGGTGGAGTTTAGCAGACTACACAAGCGGGTCCTGAAGGGTGACATGTGTCATCTCGGGATTAGATTGAAATATTTAAAACTTAATTAATTCAAAAAATGAACATGTATCAACTCCACAACGAAATTCAAAATTTACACCGCAGATATATCAAATAATTACCCATAATTTAATTAAGATTTAAGTGAGGCGGCTAAGATTTTTTTGGGTTAAAACTACATGCGAGTCATACTTCTTTTTTTGGGTGTATTACAAGTCATACTTCCATTTTTTTTGGTGAATTACGAGTCATACTTTTTATGATCGAAATACAAGTCATACTTTTTAAAAACTTACTAACACATCAAATCAAAATCAAATCTAAAATGGGGAAAAGAACAGACCATGCACTTAGAAAATCATCAACCTGGGCCGTATAATGCATTAATGCCGTTTCATTTTCACTCATTATATATAGCTAGCTAAATAAGCAAAACATTTACGTAACTATCAAAAGTCAAAGTCAACCATTGTCACAACCACTACCATTTTACTTTTTTTAAATAAAAGTGAAAGTTATTTTATCCTGTTCTTTCTGAAATTTTCTTTTGTCTCAAATTATTTGTCCCATTAATTTTTTTTTTTCCAAATGTCCCGTTTAAATAATTAAGACATTTTGACTAATTTTTACCCATATTAAATGTGGAAAGATAAACACATATTAAGTAAAGTTGGGGGTAGTATTGTAAAGTATGGTAAAAGTCTTTTAGAATTTTGTGTTCCAACCAATTTTCTTAATATTTGTGATATGATCAAAATGGACAAAGATAATATGGGATAGAGGGAGTATGTTGGGTAAATCCCAAATTCAGTCGTCGTTTTACCTTGTTCTTGGAGATGAATAAACCAGTAACCATGCTCCTAAATTCTTATAAAGCAAAATTTTTTTTCTTTATACCCAAACATCAAATCAAATGAGAATTTAACTCACAGATTATAAGAAACCATACATCAAATAAAAGCTATATATATACCAAACAAGAAAAACAGACAAACAAGTTAATTAGACCTACGTATGATCCAAGTATGGTGTACGTAGCTATCGGTTGAACTCACAATTCGGGTGTAAACCGAACTCACAATTCGGGTGTTTACAACTGTACTAAAAGACAAAAGAAAAAAAAAACATTTGCATGTGTTATTATTACTTATAATAAATTTTTCCTTGTATATATATATATGCTCATTCAGTTTGATTATTAAGGCCAAGACAACTAAAGCAAGACATCCAACAAAGATCTCTCCACATTCAAAGGTTCTGAGTTGTGGAATATGGCTTCTTTACATCAGTCATCAGATCAGTGTTTGCAGGGAAGAGAAGAAATCCATGCGGCCGTACTAGAAGTAGAAACCAATTATATCAATGATCGGAAGCCGATAAAGAGGAAAAATTATGATGTAGAAGAAGATGGTGTTTTCTTGAGTTGGAAGGATTTGTGGGTGACAGTTGCAGGCGGAGAAAATGGCAGCAAAGCAATCCTCGAGAGTCTGACAGGTTATGCTTCTCCTGGACACCTCTTGGCAGTAATGGGTCCTTCCGGTTCTGGCAAGTCCACTCTTCTTGACACCTTAGCAGGTACTAATTCTCTCCTGCCATTTTAGCACCACGAAGTTTTGGTTAATGGAGAAAATAATACTGAATTTATGTACTTCCTTTTTATAGGTTAACACCCAGAATATGTACAATTGATCAGTTGGTATATGTATGATCAAATCAATAGATAAAACCTTTTAACTTTTCTTAATTTCACCCGACCGATAAATATTGGAGTTTTTGACTCAATTTGCAATTCAGATGCATTCGAATTGAATCTGAGTTCGAGTTTTGTATGCCTAAGTTGTTTGCGAGCAGGGACGGAGTCAAGAATTACAATTTGGGGTGAAGAATAAATTTTTTTTTTATAACACTAAGCAACAATATAAATAAAAAACTAATAAAATAATATAACAATTTGAAGAAAACTGATGTTATACTGTCCTCAACTATTTAATATTAAGTTGAACTCGGCGATTTTTATCGCATATAAAAGTTATCAATAATATGCTCTACAATCCTTAAAAAAAAAAATTGTTCTACACCAAATTTCTGAGCAATTTTTCTTTTTGCATATAAGAGTTTTTTTTTTTTTTTTTTTTTTTTTTTTTCGCGATATGGAGGAAAAGAAAGGAGATTTCTTTGAATACTTGTTTTTCATATTGTTTGGGAATCGAGATTGAGAGGGATAAATTGATATTACATATAGGTAATTAGAAATAGATATATATAATAAAATATAAATTTGTTATTGGTAGAAACTTTTTTTTTTCAAATCCCACTTAATATATAAAATAATTAAAAAAACTTCTATATAAATATTTATTTTGAATTTTGGGGGGCAAATTAATAATTAATTTTACTTAAACATAGTATATATATATATATGAACCGGTATAGGGAAAACTTGAAAAATTTGGGGGCCGGTCGCCACTCCCGCCCCCTAACTCCGTCCCTGTTTGCAAATCAAATCTTATTTATCTATACTATATTAAAAAGTACATACTCTTGTAAAACTTTTGAATCGCCTATTATACCCTTATTTTTCGAATATATTTCTTAAATACCATTGTTTAGACTTTTATAGTTTTACTCAACTAAAAACTCTATTTTTATTTAATTAAATATAATATCCTTATAACTATTTATTTTTACTATTTTACTATTTTAATTAAAAAAATTATATATATTAGAATTTTTTAAATATATTTTTATAGTTTTACTCAACTAAAAACTCTATTTTTTGACCAACAAAAACTAAAAACACTATTTTTATTTAATTAAATCTAATATCCTTATACCTATTTTATTTTTATCAATTTACTAATTTAATTAAAAAAACTTAGATATATTAGAATTTTAAAAATATATTTCTTAAATGACATTATTTAAATTTTACATCTTTTTTAAGAAATAGACTTTTACAATTATTCTACTAAAAACTCTATTTTTAATTAATTAAATTCAATATTTTTATAAATATTTTAATTTACCATTTTAATTTTAAAAATTGGAGATTTTTTTCAATTATAATATAAACTAATTTGAACAAAAAAATTATAATATAAACTAACAAAAATCTTATTATCAAGTTTAAAAGTTAAAATAATTTACCTAATCATTAATTATTCATCATTTTTTAAACTAATTAAGTTAAAAATTTATTTAAAATTTAATTATTGTGATTAACTTTTTCAATTTTTGGAGTGTGTATTGATAGTTTAATATATTGGAGTGTATAACAAGAATTTAAAGTTTTTAAAAATAAAAAGAAGAGTAACATGCAATTATTTCCTTTGACTTATAAAGTTAGAGTAGTCAAATGGGCGAGTTGGAGGGTTTCGGGTCATACTCATCTGGGTTCATGTCATATGAGTGAGGTAATTTTCTCGGATCATCCAGGTTTCGACTCATCTGGATTCAGGTCATTCGGGTCTCGGGTTTGCTAGATTTAGGGTCATGCAGGTTCAGGTTTTGGCCTTAGGTTACTCGGGTTCTGGGTCATTTGGGTTTTGGATTTTTCAGGTTTAGGACTCGGATCAATTGGGTCAGCCTTGAATTTTTAAATGCTTAATTCTTAAATTTATTTAAAATGGTTAAAATTATAACAGTGTGTATTTGATAGAATAAAACATAATTTTAGTGTATAATATTCTTGGGTCATCGGGTTATCTTTTCGGGTTATTCGGGTTACAAGTTTGTCGAGTTTGGATAGGACAGGTTCGAGTTGTTTAATTTCTCTGGTCAAATCGGATTCGATCGGGTTGGAACAGGTTATCAAGGTTGGATCAGATTTTACAATTTTACTTATAATTAATTTCAATTATTATTTTAATTTTCTTTTAATTTAAACACAATTGGTCACATGCACCGCATGTGGAAGTGAAAACTAGTTTTTATAAAAATAGTATTATAATCATTTACACGTTTTTTTTAATAAAAATTTTGATTTCATTATTGTGTTGTTGTTTGGCAGCATAAACGTTCCATTTAAAACTATTAGTTCAGGATCTGCGCCCTATTAGTTTGTATTGTTTAGGTAGATAGTGTTAAGACTTTCTCTTCCCTGTATTCTCTATTCTCTGTATTGGTTTTTGTTTTTTTTTAACTCCTTAAAGTTCTAATAAAAACTTCTATTCCTTTGGTGACAAAAACAATAAAAAAGTTCATTTAGTAATAAGTCAAACCATGTCTCAATTATACACCTGTCTGTGGTCTTGCATGCATGCTACATGTTGTTTTCTTTTGAACAAGTGTCCAGCATGCATCTTTTTGGTGCAACTCAGCCAATTTTCTAGCAGTTCCATTTAGTAATAAGTCAAACCACATATGTGTCCATATTTTAGAAACAAATTAAATTAGACGATCAACCTTAATTAGTAGTAAATTCCAATATCACAAGTACAGATAAAGATAAAATAGCTTGCCCCGCGGTAGGTGGCTTAGTGGCTAGAAAGCTGAGTGTGAGGTTTCCTGATAGGCGCATGGTCATGGGTTCGAGTCTGAGTTAATGCAAGGAGGTTTCTCACACAGATTCTTGCTCAACCTCACCCTATATTAAGATCCACTCTTGGCATGCTCCATTACTGACCATAGGTGTGTCCCTCGTCATGAAGTTCCTGAGATTTAAGAGGGAGCAGGGGACTAAACTGAGAGTCTCTAGGGTCAATGATGCCCATCAAAAGAAGGGAAAAGTTATAAATACTCCTGACTTGCACTTAAAAATAGTACTTATATTTGTTTACCTTAAATTTGTATATCTCCAAACAACTAAAAAATATATTCTTGTATCCAAACACTTAAATATCCTTTATATTTGTATCAAATACTATTCTTGAATTCAAATCATGAGTACTTATAACCTCTAAAAAAAATAGCTTAATTAACTTTCTTTCTTTAAAGAAGAAAAAAAAAAGTCTATTGGCCCATGTATATCAAATAACTTCAATGTTCATCCCAGGGAGATTGGATCCCCACGCAAGGCAAGCAGGCGATATTCTCATCAATGGACGTAAACAGGCCCTGGCTTACGGAACATCGGTACGCTCTTTTGTTATGTAGAAGTTTAGGAGTAAGGGAAGTTATAGCCATCTCCAAAAAATGTTCAAAATACAATTTTTTTTGTTAATTTAACAATGCACATCACTTTCAACACAGGCCTATGTAACCCAAGACGATGCACTAATTTCTACATTGACTGTAAGGGAGGCTGTCTACTTCTCAGCCCAGCTCCAATTGCCGGATTCGATGTCGAAAACAGAGAAGAAGGAGAGAGCAGAAATGACTATCAGAGAAATGGGATTGGAAAACTCTATGGATACTCGGATTGGTGGGTGGGGAGCTAAAGGACTAAGTGGCGGCCAAAAGAGGAGAGTTAGCATTTGCATTGAAATCCTGACACACCCAAAGCTTCTTTTCATGGATGAACCCACTAGTGGCCTTGACAGTGCAGCTTCATATTATGTTATGAGAAGAATTGCAAGACTGGTTGATCGGACAGATGGAATTGGAAGAACAATCATCGTTTCTATCCATCAGCCTAGCACTGAAGTCTTTCATCTCTTTCACAATCTTTGCCTTTTATCTGCTGGCAAAACTGTGTATTTTGGCCCTGTTTCAGCAGCAAATGATGTAATTAACTTTATTTTCTTGGGTCTTATTAGCCTTTTTACTCTTGAACTATTGTGTCAAGCACGTTTCGTTCCCCTGAACTTCAAATTAAGACATTTTGTCTGAACTCCCCAAAGTCAAGACATTTTACCCGTGATGGAGGGGCAAATTGTCCTGAATTTGGCAAATTCAAGGGGCAAATTATCTCGATATTAGTTTAGGGGGCAAATTGTCCTTAGCCACATAATTCAGGGGGCAAAAAGACTAATTAACCGATATATTGTGTAACTTTTCATCTAGGCATAGAAATTAAACTGTTTCTCATCTTGATCTGCAGTTTTTTGCCTCAAATGGGTTCCCCTGTCCGACTTTTCAGAACCCATCAGATCACTTCCTCAAAACCATCAACCAAGATTTTGACAAGGTATGTGATAGTATTCTAAGAAACTACGACTTTACAATGTCTAATGAAAATTCATGTATAACTGTATTAGGAATCAAAGATTCTAATTAAGCAATTATATAGCTTGAGGTCTGCTTGGTTCCTAATACTGTAAATTCATGTGCAATCTTTTTTCACTAGGATATTGAGCAAGGTTTTGCTGATTCAATTCCCACAAACGAAGTGATCAAAATTCTGGTGCAATCATATAAGTCTTCTGATATATGCAAACAAGTTCAGAGTGAGATAGCTCAAATCTGTAAACAGGTTAGTAAGTATCAACTACTTTGGTAATTTTATTTCTCTGCAAATACAGAACACATTTTAGAATAATTCAGGAAAAATTGACTTCTGTTTGTGGTTATATATGTTGATTTTCAGGATGGTGGAGAAATGAAGGAGAAAACCCATGCTACCTTCTTTACCCAATGTAATGTCCTTACTAGACGATCTTTCATTAACATGTATCGTGATATCGGCTACTATTGGATGCGTCTAGCTATCTATATTGCATTAGCTGTGGGTCTTGCCACTATGTTTACCAACCTTGGGATGAGCTATGGTTCAATTCAGGTGATTTATTGATAAAAAATAAAAATTTTATACTATTTGATTGAAGTAAAACTAGAGTTTTCAAGTTGAAATAATTTGGAGTACTTTTCAGGCAAGAGGTGCACTCATTTTGGTTTTATCTGGATTTCTGACCTTCATGGCTATCGGTGGATTCCCTTCTTTTGTGGAGGAAATGAAGGTTTGTTTTGGTCTCCCATTAATCAATTTCTAAGAAAGGATTACTACCCAAATTATGACTAAAAGTTCGGGGAAATGCTCAATTTGGGGCATAATTCTTTGGATTGAATATAATTAGACCTAAAAATTTAGTCGTCAATCAAATTAGGCATTTTTCTTACGGAACCCCTACATATTGTGCACACGCCATTAATTCAATAACGCACCGTTACAACGTTAGGAAAGCCACGTAGTATTTAACAACGCGTGCACGACACAAACGGTTCTTATAAAAAAAATGTCTAATTTGTTGATGACCCAAACTTTTAAGCCTGATTAGATTCAGAGTCCCTTTGTTTGGGTGGGAATGTGCGGTCAGTGGATATTTTGGCCTTGTGAAGCTTATTCCCACCGCATGTGGTGTCTTATGTGCAAAATGGCTTTTCAGTCGTTTGTCCCATGTGGACACACAAAATAAGCTAAAAGCTAGCTTTTCCTCACTGGTGGGTTTTGAATCAGTGGATTTAAGTAGCTTAAAGCTCCACCGGTTGATAAGCTAATGCCCTAACAAAGGAAACCTCAATGTAAAGAATTAGGTCCAATTTGAGCACTTCCCCAAACTTTAAGTCTTGATTTGAATATTTACCCTTCTGAGAAATATGTCCTCAATTTTTAATTTGGATTGATTAGTAAATTAGTGCTTTTCTGTTTTTTTTTCAGGTGTTTGAACGAGAAAGGTTAAATGGGCACTATGGTGTTATTGCCTTTGTCTTGGCTAACACAGTTTCTGCTCTGCCATTCTTGGTAGTAATGTCAATAATTCCCGGAGCAATCTCTTATTACATTCCGGGTCTTCACAAAGGATACGACCATTTCTTGTTCTTTATAGCCACATTATTTGCTAGCATGATATTGGTTGAAAGCCTAATGATGATCATTGCAAGTTTAGTACCCAATTTCCTTATGGGAATCATAGTTGGTGCTGGGATACAAGGTTTGATGGTTTTGGTGGCCGGGTTCTTCCGTTTACCCAACGAACTTCCCAAGCCAATTTGGAGGTATCCCTTGCACCATATTGCTTTCCATAAGTATGTTTATCAGGGAATGTTGAAGAATGAGTTTGAAGGCTTAAAATTTCCCAACATTCAAGCTGGAGGGCCACCCACCCTTACAGGGGAGCAAATTCTGAAGAACATATGGCATGTGGAAATGGGTTATTCTAAGTGGGTTGATCTTGCCATTTTGTTTGCTATGGTTGTTGGCTGTCGGTTTCTTTTCCTTTGCATTATCAAGACAACTGAGAAGGTTAAGCCTATGATTGCAAAATTTAAGTCGGTCAGCTCCCAGACGAAGGTTGCTTTAGAAACATCATCACCTTCTCGTTGATATGGCCATATGGGAATTATCATAAATCTTCTGTACCCTGAAAATATACTATATTATATATACATGTAAATATTCAAATCAAGACTAAAAATTTGGAAAAGTGTTCAATTTGGATCTAATTCTTTAGATTGAATCTGATTAGAACTAAAAGTTTGAATCATGATCAAATTAGGCATTTTGGTCCCATCAGGAAAAAGCTCAATTTGGTTAATGAAACAAATTTTAGGCCTAATTAGATTCAATTTATAGAATTATACACAAACTGAGCACTTCTCCAAACTTTTAGTACCGATTTGAATATTTATCCTTATATATATATGATCCTATCTATATATCTTATCAAGCTTTGTTCAATAAAAAAAGTTACTTTATGGCAAAAAAAAAAAAGTTACTTCGCATTATAATTTGATTTAACTATATAACAATATTTTAAGTATTGAAGAAATCAAATTGAATCTTTAATTCTTAAGAATGTTTTCTTTTCATTTGGTTCATTTAACATTATTGTTCAAAGCGTTGATATCATCTAATGGTTTTTTTAATCATCTTTACAAACATCACTTACCAGAAATGACCAGTTTGCGTATATATCATGTATATAGCGAGCAAGGTAGAGTACTGTTGGGGTGGTGTATATATATATATGTTAAGTGGTGAGTATATATCATGCATGATCCCCATCCAACTCATCAATAAGCAAAAGATTTCTTTAACTATCTAAAAGTCAACCATTAATGTTACAAAGACAACTATATATGATGTATAAGAATATTTCCCTGTAACTATCAAAAGATTTCTGTATTGATAGTTTAATAAAAAAAAGAAGAAACAAATCCACATGCATATTATATTATTCCTAATAATATCTTCTTCGGGGTTCAAATTTTCCTTGCTATATAGTATATATGCACATTGATCAGTATCAATAAGATCAAGGCAAGAGATCAACAAGATCTCTCATCAGTCTTTTCTTTTCTTAAATTTCCACTTTCAAGATTTTGAGTTGTGGAATGGCTTCAGATAAGTTTTTGCAGGCTATACCAGAAATCTATTCAGCACTTGAAGTAGAAACCATTAATGATTCCAAGCCGAAAAGGGGTAATGATGTAGAAGATGATCATGGTGTTTTCTTGAGTTGGGAGGATTTGTGGGTGACAGTTGAACATGGAAGCAAAGCAATCCTTGAGGGTTTGACAGGCTATGCTTGTCCTGGACAACTCTTGGCAATAATGGGTCCTTCCGGTTGTGGCAAGTCCACTCTTCTTGATGCCTTAGCAGGTAAGCACACAGCACCATCTCTCTCTACTCAATCTCATGCCAAGTTTTGGTTAATGGAGAAACGAAAATAATAAAAGGAAAACATTTTTTTTTGGCCAGAAGGAAAACATATCTTTATTTACTTCTTTTTTATCGCCATGAATATATATATTTAGTAAAAAGCTTCCACGTGCGTTGCACGTGCCCCAATATGATTCGATTGAATATTTTTATGAAATTTTGATAATCACGCTATAAAATTCTGATAATTACCTATGAAATTGTGATAAACTCCATATGAAATTTTGACAACCTAACTATGAAATTTTAATAAACATTCCTATGAAATTTTGTAACCTCCCTATGATATTTTGTTAATCTCCCTGTAATTTTTTGATACTATAGCATGAAATTTCAACAATCTCTATCAAGTTAAGCTCCTCTATTTAGTACTATATAAATCATTCATAGTAAGTTCTTCATAAGAATAAAAGCAAACAATCATCAAAATTCGTACATATGTTTGAAAATTCAACTCCTTTGAAAAATCGTTTTAAGAAATCATCAAACATAGTAATGAAAATAATGAAGAAAATAAGTTAAAAAGAGTGATAAAGGAAAATGAAATTCCCAAAGTGTCACGCCCCGACCCGGAAGTCGAGCGTGAACAACCGCCGCGTCTCCTTGAACTACGTGCCGCGCGTCACACGTATCCAAGGTATCGCGAAGCGTCGATACCAGATCAAAAACAATAAAACGAGAACACAGTATAAATTTTAAATACGACAGTTTACAAATCAGAGTAAAAGCGGAATCATAAAAAACCGAAGTAGTAAAAGCATTCTAATAAATCAAAAACCAAGTCAAATCCAAGTAGCGAGTTAGTAATCAAGAAACAAAACACGAGGAATGAAAATGAACAGAGACAATGCCAGTGGGACCCATCACGTAGTGAGAAATACCTCTATGAGCAGAGATAATAGCCTAAGCCACCGACTCGACCGTCCAAGAATGCGCTGAGGCCTAACTACCCTGAAACACAACAAGAATTTGAGGGGATGAGTACACGAATGTACCCAGTGAGTGAGCCACCCTCAAAGGAGGACCAGGAGAGGGTGGGGTGCACTCACAACCAAAACAGGTAAGAAAACTAAGTTATAAAATCATGGTTAGCAATAAAACAAATACATGAAATCATTTATCATTTTCATAAACAAATGGGCTGCCAATAAAACCTATCCGGAGTGACCTTTGGCCCGAGTCAACCTCCGGAACCGTCAGGGGCATTTTCGTCATCATCAAATAATTAGTAAAAACATCATTTTTCTTATTTTTTCCAAATAAGCCCGTTCCCCTGACGTTAGCTTGGGTCCGGTACTGCGTGGTGGCCGCAGCACACCCAATTTAGCTCTCCCATGCACACGCCGAACCGGTAGATAATTAAATATAACGTGTCGGGCCTGGAGCTACGAACCATGTGGATCCAATATGAGAGTCATGGTTCGTTAAAACAAACACACCAGCGCTGGGTTGCGTCCGAGACGCTCCACCAACAAGTCATACGTACTCCTGGAGCTACGTCCATAAGTCCCCGCATGCTTGAACAAGTTCTTTAAATCAAAACAGGTTACTTATGCACCCAAAACATTTATTAAAACATTTTAAAATCATTTATGTAAAACTGTAATAAAACATTTCCTCAACGGGTTCTCCGTTGAGGATAGCCCACTCACAGTTCAAGGGACTCGTATACCCCCCAAAGTGAATCCACGGTGAGTCTAACTGGTGTCTCGATCAGCGCCTCGGCCGTCTGATTGAGAAGTGCACCAAACACAAGAAAATCATTAAAACCAAAATCATAGATCATAGTAAAACCAAGATAATCAATCAAAACCGGGATAATAAACCAAATCAATCAAATAAGATAGAATAAATAACAAGAAGTACATAACCCAAACCCCATGATTTCACTTAAACGATCTTAGCATATCTACAGAAGTCTTTCAGGGTTGTAGGACGAGTTTCGGATTCAAAATATGCTTTCTAGAATTTATTTAATCATTTAGCATTTAAGGGCAAAACTGTAATTTAGTCAACCAGGGGTAAAATGGTCATTTACACTTAATACAGGTTTCACAACGTACATAGTCAAATTCTCTCAATTGCCACCCTTAATGGTAATTTGGTAAATTTGACGACCAGGGGGCATAATGGTAATTTCATTAATCGAGGTTAACATAGTAATTTTACCCAAAAAGAATCACTACGGTAGCTTTCCGATTCCGAAAGTGTGATCTAGAAAGCTAATTACTTGTATCACCCTAATAAAGGGTAAAAGGGTAATTATACCTATCGAGGGTATTACGGTAATTTTACTCTCTTAGAGTATGATGACATTCTTTACGTGTTCTAGTTGTTGACCCTAATCAGTCGGATTCGAAATCGCAACTTAATAGGATAAGTTAGTATACTTTTACTTACTAGGGGTAATATGGTAATTCAACCACTTAAGGGTAAAACGGGAATTTATGTTTCCACAAATATTACGGAATAACACGTGAATTATTCGGAAATATTAACACAACTGACGTGGTCGAATTCTTTAAATTCCTCTTAAAAAATTTAATTCCGTAATTTAATATCTTATGGGCAATTTAGTAATTTTATTCTACCCATCCAAGGGTAAAATAGTAATTTCACTTTCCAATTTATTAGATCCAAAAATTTATTTCCAAATAAATCTTTAATTTCCTTATTTTTGTT